>JAFIRS010005588.1:0-53584 GCA_018342105.1 Gonioctena quinquepunctata
GAACATTTTCATTTGGTGTTTCCCAAATACTCAGTTAGTGTGAAAATGAACTACCATCCTATTTTCAAATTGATAGATAACGTCAGAACTAGTAGTAAGTCAACACGCTTTGAGACCTTATCAACCCCAATTATCAATCATCATTTTGGAACCGCAAGAAAACGAATTGTTGTATCGTTTCAAACATAATAATATGGCGATCATCGTGAAAACCTGGTGATTGAATAACCGGAACATTTTCCCGTTAAGGCTTCAGGATTCCCCCCCATTTTGGGAATCCTTTCAGAACAACTTTCAGTTTTACTACTTTTTTTTCTGATTGGCTGGAAATGGAAAAAAAACCCAAACAACCAAAAAAAAAATAGTAGGAGAAAAGTAATTTGAACTTCTTGTTTTAACCAAAAGTCTTAGTAAAGTTTTTTTGGTTTTTTAAAAACAAAAAAAAATTTCAAAATAAACCATTTTTGTCAACTGCCAATTGCTCTCAATGTTCAATTGAAATTAACAGAGTAAAAATGGTTTTTGGAACCATCAGGGAAATTCAATATTATAACTGCTAACTCTAAATATTCCTCTAGATATTCTAGAACTCAAAAAAATTTGAGTCCCAAGTTGAACATTTTGATCTGCGTCATCAAAACATGTCTCATAGTTTTTTTTTTCCTATCTCTAAAATTGTTTTGCATTTTTTCTGTTAGTTTTTTCATAGATTTTTTTCCTTTTTTTTAATTTTTAAAAATTTTTTTTTACTTTTATATAGCTAAAAACATAAATTGGACATGGTCAAAAAAAACTTATCCCAAATTCATTGAACAAAAAAAAAATCTTGAAAAACAAACAAAAAAAAGCAAAAAAAATTCTGAGATTCAGATACTATTTTGATAGCTAAGAATGGGGCTGTTGAAAGGGATTAGACTTTGCTTTTGGTTTTAGAAATATCTGAGACGATAATTGTAGAGTTTGGTTTAATAGAACTACCAACAGGTTATTCGGAAAAATCCCTAAGATCCCCAGAAAATCCTTTATAGAGATAAAAAATTAAAAAAAGGTTTTCATACATATAAAAAAAATTTCCAATAAATTGAAAAAAACCAAAAATAATGATCTTGTACCAAAAAAACAAGAGGGGGTTTTTTTAGTATCGGAAAAATCGGACTATGTCGACAATGTAGATTTTTTTTTCTGAATATACCCCAATATTCCATCTGCCCACCCCCAATTGATTCATAAAAAAAAATTGAAAGAATATGGGGAAAAGTAGAAAAAAATTTTGGAAAAACATTCTGCCCCTTCCTTCTTTCACCCCTTTTATGGACTTCCCAAAATCTCAAACTTGATATTCCAAAACCAGTGGTAAGCTTCACAAATCTTTTCGTCCATCCTTGCTTTTTTTCTGTATCGTCGTGTGAAGATCAAACCAAATTTAAAGATTCAATTGGAGAATAACATTCTATAAATCTTCTATGATAACTGTCTGATGTTGTCCTTCCATGTGGAATCCCCCTTCAGCCCCACAAGAAAACTATATAAGTTAATGAGGTGTTGAGATCTTAGTAATATAAATGAAGAACAACCGGTGGGAATTTCAATGTTTTTGAATCTATATCACAAAATTTTTTTATATTCATAGAAAAAATATTACCATTGAATCAAAAGGGTTTTTGGGGGTTGTCTTCTCTCCCCCCAGATGATATCTCTGAGAATAATCGGGAGAACTGAAAATATTATTGACATTATCCACTGATACAGATATGTTGATGTGGTTTGGGGTTCGGGTGCGACAGATACAGATGTTCAGCAGCTGCAAAATTAATGGAATACAACCCAATTTTCATTCCATTAGAGATTGAATCCAAATAAATGAGACTTTTGAGACATCACAATAAAGAAAAAAACAAGAGTTTGGGATGCATGGATATCATCCCCCCCAATATAAAATGTTATTTTTCAACTGTTACGTTCACCCTTTCAGATATACCTTTCAACCTCTTGAATAGAATGAGGGGAAAGGACATCCCGGGAAAAATTAGCCCAAAAAAGGTTTGACAATTTTTTTAAATTTGCTCATTGAAAATAAAAATAAAAAACTGGCATATCCCAATATTGCACAAGAAAAACATTTCAATGACTTTTTTTAAAAAAACGTTGCCTAGAACTGGCAAAATATACAAAAGTAGGGTAGGAAATTCGAAAATTTCTTTCGGGAAACCCAAAAACAACTTAAAGACCGATGGTACCTGAAAAACTGCATTCTTCTTTTTCACCACTTGGAGGATAACAGGCACAACTTCAGTCCCGGTATTAATTAGTTTATATGGGGTTACATCAGAGAACAAGTAGGTTCGATTTTCTGAAAGACTCAAGTACCTACATATTGAGAATGAATTACTCAACAACAACCTCATCTAAATATAAAAGAAACAAACAGATCTTCCATTCCACTTCACAAAGAAAAATTTGGTTATATCAGTTTGTTTGGCAAATTATTTCCTTTCAAGTTAAACCATGAACCTTCCTTTTCTATTTCTTATCTACTAGTTTAAAATTATCTTTCTTTGTTGATTTGGTTTTCAACAGATGAGTTGGCGTTAAAAGATGTTTTTTTTTTTTATTTTTTTTATTATGTTTCCCTTTTTTACTTTTTAACATTTCTTGTAATGCCATTTCACGGGTTGCCTCATTTCTGCCTGAGATGGATCTTCAATAATAAGTAAAAAAAAACATCATACGCTCCGCAGCAGGCAAAAAAACGAAGATGTCCCCAAAGTCGGGAAACGGTTTGCGAAGAATTTCCCCAAAAGATATATTTCCCCCAAATACAAATGTAAAACCCAAAAAAAAAGAATGTTCAAAAATTCCTGCCATCGAGTGTTTTCTATTGGGCCGGAAAAACTTCCATTCACCAGCCAATCGAAAAAAGTAGTTTAAGGTTTTAAACGTTTGTTCGTAGGAAACTTTGTAATGAAACACCCGGTGCGTACGATGATCTTGAAAACACCACCTGGCAAAAGGTTCCCTGTTATTCCCAATCACTGGTTTCACGAAGATCGCCGATTTATAAACGATACAACAATCGTTTTGTCTTTCTGTGTTCTTACAACTGGTTTTGTCTGTGATTCGATAAGGGCCCCAAAGCTATGATGACTTCATCTAGAAGTTTTGACTTTACCTACCATTTTTTTTCAACGAGGTTCGATTCTTTTCATCCGGGTTTTAAAACCTAAAAAGCGTTTCCCAAAATTTGAAGATTTCTTGTTTATTCACCACAATCAATCCAACATTCTACTTTTTTAAAAGTCTATTGCACCCGGCAATTGCTTTAATTCCATCTCTGAGCAGAACAGATGGGAAGGCATCAGCGCCCCCAAAATTTCGTTGAATTTGAAAAAAGAACAATACTTTTTAAATTTTTTTTGTTGGGATTTTTAATCCGTTCCGTTATAAAATAGCATTATAATTCATCATCCACGGGTTGTGCTGGGAATCTAGATGTGGTTTTTTGTGTGTTTTTTTTTTAAAGTTGGGGATTTTTAATTTTCAACATGATGAACTCGTCGAACTATGTATTTTCCCGGGAGAATCCTAAGAAAAAAGTTTTCAAACAATGAACCTCTTTTTTTAAAAAATTTTAAAAAAAGTTTAAATACGGTAAAATCACAAACCGGAGTCCATAGGAAGCTTTCAGCGGCATTGAACTTACAGCGTACTCCTGTTTTTTTGGCCTGAATAAAAAAGAAAGAAATTTTTAAAAACCCTGAGAGGAAACAAAAACAAATTCCTGCGGGGGTTTCCCAAAGGGGTTTTGGGGTTTTTTAAAATTTTTTATTTTTTTGGAAAAAAGCCTGCAAGAACGGGCGCATCCTTGGCGAAGGCGCGCCAATCATTTTCGAGCGGGCCCAAAAAGGGGCAAATGATTAAAAAATGGGCCCAGCCAGAGAAATATGGGGCTAGGGGGGTATGCAAAGAGACAATAGAATGCCAAAAAATCCCCCCAATTCCAAAAAAAAATAAAATTTTCAAAAGTCCTAAGGGGTCCGTTTTTTTGGGTTTCCTTTCCCAAAAACTGGGGAAAAACCCCTTCCCCCCTTTTCCCCCTCAAACCCAAAGAAAATGGAAAACCAACGACTGCCCAAAAAAAACCAAAACCGGACCATTTGCTGGAAATTCCACTCGGGGTTCATCGGAAAAAAAACCCCCCCGAACATTACACCTATTGACAGTCACATCCCCGAGATCACCTTTCCCAACGTACTACCAGAAAGATTTTTTTTGGTCTCAACACCAACAAAAGCCTGTGGATCTGACGGAACCCCGCCGATTGTTCCAAGAAATGTGCCCCCGAACTAACACCTGTTTTTTGCAAGTTGTTCAACCACTTTTAAAAATTTTGGGGGGTTTTTCCCGCCCAAATTTGGGAAAAATTGCAAGAGTACACCAGCCCCGGGGGAAAGGCAAAAGGCCCTACCAGCAATTTTACAGACCTATCGCACTGCTATCTATTATTTCAAAGGTCGGAAAAAGCCATCAACATCGAGCTCATGAAATATCTGGAAGACTCAGGAATTGTCAACGATAGGCATATGGTTTCCGCCATCAGAGATCAACTGGATCTGTCGTTTACGTCTCACTTATTTTGGCAGCTATCTATTAAAAAGTATGGAAAAAACTTTAGCTGTGGCAGTAGATACCCCAAGGGTTCGATCGAGTTTGGCACCAGGGACTCCTCGCCAACTTCCGTCTTTTTGGCTTGCCCCTCAGCTGTTTCTCTGCTTGCTAGTTTCATCTGACACTCTACTCAAAAAATGCTGGTGTTCTGAAAAGGGTCTTTTCCCCGCACCAACACTATTCTACTTCACATCAACGACCTTTAAAAGCAACTTCATGCCAGTACACAGCTTGCCGATGATAGTACCCTCCATACCGCTTCCCTCTTCCAGGGCCCCCAATCAGCCCGTGAAAAGAAATGAACGAGGAAGAAATGTTAATAACATAAATATGGACTTAGCAACAATTCTCGAGGGGGGTCAAAAACGGTAGAATTCAATGCAAACAAAAAAACAAGCATGTCTTTTCTAAAAAAGCCGATCTCATGTCCTAAATTAAATTTTTTAGGAGTAACCATACCACGAAGTCATCCCTATCGATGCTTGGGATTACTTTTCAGCAATAACCTTCCTGGGAAAATCACGTGAGGTCCATTGCCAAAAATGCATCCCAAAACTTGGTTTTGTTTCGGCCAAGAGCCATTTCACCCCCCCTCAGTGCTTATGATCTATAAGGACAGATCCGACCTGTCCTTGGGAAAACTGTTCCCATATTTGGGCGCGACACCTAAAAATATCCTGAGGCTATTGGATTCTGTCCAAAAAAAAACAATTCGTCTCGTCGGTGATGCCTTTTTCCCCTTACAAACTCGCTCACTTGTCTGGGAAAACCGTAGAAAAGTTGGCGATTTGTTTCTATTTCATAGAAATTTTTTCGGGCGATGCCCTGAAATATCAACAATCGTTCCTTTTTGGCAGTCCCCTTTGAGACTAAAACCCCCCAAGTTGAGTCATCACCCTTCGTGGTCATTTTGGGGGACCGCAAAATATCACTTTCCAAAAACTCGTTCATCCAACGAACAAAAGGGGGCTTTGGAACTCATTCCTAGGGGGGTGTTCCCCCGGGGGAAAAACTCCAGAAATTTAAGAAGAACACCAACTCCTACCTTATTTTGGGTTTCCCCCCATGTTCTCTGAACATTACAGGATATCCTCGTGGGAACCAGAACATTAAAAAAATCTTTTTCGGGCTTTTGCTTTCCGCTCCATTATATCGTTTTCCCAATTTTGTCAGTATTTTCCCAAATTTTAGGTTCATCTACTGTGATTGAGTTATTTATATATACATTTTTTCTATGGATAAGTGAACATTATGCAGTTTATTAATATAAAATTTTGCAGTGATGCATTTTTAAACCATCATTTTAAAATTATTCCAAAGCTGAAAAACAAATATGTGAGTTATTTGTTAAAAAATTTAAAAAAAAATATATGTATCCAAGATAAATTTGTTTTCCCCGGTTTTTTTATTCCGATGTTGAAAACCCTTTTGATGCACCATGAAAATTTTCCCTCGAACAGGATTCTATAATGTAATGCAGTAAATTAGAATATGGGGAAAAAGTTTTTTATATTTTAAGAAAAAAACCCCCACCGAGAAAAAAAAGGGGGGAGAATTTTTTTAACTTTATTTTAAAAAAACAATAGAAATTATCTCGAACAATATGAAAACAAAAAATGCTTCCCCATGTCTGAAATCACAGAAAGTTTATCCAAAAAATTTTTTTTTAGGACAAAATACTAGCCTGACTTGTTAGGAGGTATTCATCAAATTTTTTCCCTCAAAATGGTCATTTGGAAGTATTCTGAAAAAAAAAAAATTTTTTTCAGATTTTAGAATTAACCATTTTTTTTTGGGGAGGGAAATTATATAAGTCCTGTTCACTAAAATGTAGCCCGGAAACAAAGACGGGAAAAGGGTGATATTTCTTAAATTTTTTAAATTTTTTTTATTTTCCATTTGATCGTTACTGTTTTTTAATCCCTTTTGGGAAAAGGTTGTTATTACCCCCCCACCCCCGGGGGGGCGTTATGGAGGTCTTTATGAATCATAACCCCCCAAAATTTTTTTTTCTGTAGTTCAATGAATCAATTAAAATTTTTTTATTTATAAGGGTACATAAAAGGGACGGGATTTTTTTTTTTCAAATGAAATTACAATTTTCAAATGTTTCTGAAAAATTAGTACCAATTTCCCCTTGAGTTGCCCGATGATGAACTCCTCAATTGCATTCGGTTTCGTTCAGAACGTTAACTTTTTTTCTTTTCGGAAACAAAAATGGGCTTTTTTTGTTTTTCCCGAGGAGATTTTTTTCTTCAATATAGCTCTCCGCTACCTACTCTCTTCCATTTTCCATGTAATTTTAGTGTTTAGGAAGCACCCCCTTTTGAACAAGGGGTTGACGACGTTCGGGGGGTAGACAATGTCCGGTAACCTTTGGGGTTTTTCCAAATTTAGGTATTTTCGCTATGATAAAAGGGGAACACTTCCTATAGTATTTATACCTACAGGTAACGCAATGCATTTATCATTTTGTAGGTTAAAAAGAACCTACGTTGTTAACATCCTTTTGGTCGTAGTGCAATTTACTTTTTTTCCCAAGTTCGGCTCCTTTTTTCCTTTTTCAAAAAAATGGTGAAACTTTTTTGAGGTGCAGGTCTTGGTTTTGGAACCTTGATCAGAAAAAAGGCTCCTCTGTCTTCAGTGTAAATAACTTTTTTTTCCTTGACCATTTCATCACGTCTCAAGCCTCCAAATACGCCCACCCCCGAAAAATTTCCTTTATGTAGCAAAAAAGTATCATTGGAAGCTTTTTATGAAAAGTAATCCCTTTCCCCCCTTTTCCCAATCCCTTTTTGTTTTTTTAGGAATGTACCCTTTTCGAATTAACTTCTAAAAAACCCCCCAGTTGACTGAATGCTGATATATTAATATTTTCTTCAACAATCAATATTGATTTCAGCTGTAGTATTCGGGTCCATAGACTATTTGCACTATATTGTTTAGACTAAAATAATGTAAAATAAATAAAAATATCAATATTTTTCATGAGATAAACTCACCAGTTCCTGGGAAATATGCCATTAAGAAAGTTTCATTTACGGTATTAAATTTTGTTTTCATCTTTCCATTTCAGAAAATGGTCATACTCCTTCCCTTTTTAAGTGTTTGGATTTCATAGGGTAAATTTTTCTTACGCTTTTTTTAGCTTTGAGCGTCACATTCTGTGGGGTCCCATAATTAATTTTTAAAAAACAACCGTTTTTAGTTTCCCACTAACAAGCTTGTCAATTTTACAAAAAAGCAGCGTCGTTCTATTGAATAAACAACCCTTTTTAACCTCCAATGTTGCCATGGCAGTTGCATAGAAGCTTTAAATTTTTGCTCAGTTGCTGACCAGAACGCAGTAAAAAACTATGAGAAAAAAAATTTTTTAAGTAAACAACGTCGTTTAAATAATTTTTTTTTTTAAAAAAAAATCTTGTATGACCACGAAAGGGTTTCTAGATCCTAACGTTAGGGGGTATATAACGCACTTGGTACATAAATAGCATAACAATACCAGGAGAAAAAATGGCAAGTTGATTTCATTCCCCTTTTGTCAAATTTTTGCTCTTTTTATCATCAATCTGAATGTCAAAATTTGTGACCATTTCATTCCCCCCTCAAAACATTGCCCTTTGTGAAGTATTGATACAGGGAAAACCCCAAAAAGATTTATTCTTTGTACCATTAAAAAATACGCAAGGTATATACTTGATGGGAAAAATACAAAAATTTCCATTCATTCGGGGCAGATTTCTTTTTTAAAACCCCCGTGCCTTTAAATTTTGGTAGTTTTGATTATATGTTGAATAGAAAACATAATCTTTGATCGTTTTTCAAAGATGATGTGAAAATTTAATATCAGATGCAATTGATAGTCCAGTGGGGAAAATCAAATAATAAATTTTAGAAATATATTTTTTTTTCCATTTGATATAATCCAATTTCCCAAATGATTGAAGATATAATCACAGGGGGGGCCAATGTCATATTACACCCAGTATAATATAAAAAAATTTTACACAAACAATATTCAAACTCATACAACGCTTGCTAAAAACTCTGCAAAGAGCGGCCATTACCATCAGAGGCTTTTTAAAAAATGTTTATGAAATGTCAAAATTAGTGTTCATGAATCTTTTTTTCCCTATAATATCCATTTATATTTATTTTTTGGGGAAGGAATCAAGAACAATTTTTTCAACCACTAATCCCATCTAATCCTTATTAATCTCATCAAAAACCATACTGTGGGACATTTGTGTTTTATATTTCACATGACACAGGGGGGGAAAAAAATTTTCGGGAAATCATCAGAAGGGTAAACTGCATGGGGAAAATAAATATTTGGCATGCCTCCAAGGAAAATTCATTATTACCGTGTCCTGTCCCATTGGGGGATAAAGGGATCTGTGAAGAAATAATTATTTGATCACGAAGGGAAAAAAACTTTTTTGGGCCCTTTTTCCCCGGATTAAGACCAATATTCTGCCAAAGATAAGCCATATTAAAAACCAGAATTGTGTAAAATTTCTTGGAAAAAACCCATCGATAGTAACCTAACGTTCCATCGAGAACTAGACCCCCTTATGCTCCAAACTTAAAAAACTTTTTCTATTCTACAATTGAAGAAAGAAATTAATCAAAGTGAGTTGAAAACGTTATTATTCCTTGTCTACTCAATCTTTATTTTTTAACATAATTATGGGGCCCAAACTACTAATAGGGACACTTGAAATAAAAAAAAGGATTATAAGAATCATATATAATTTGCAATACAGAGGATCTTGTAGAGAGACTTTAAAAAAACAGAGAATACTTACTGTGACCGGAATATATATTCTGAAAATTTCCTGCTTCATTCATGAAAATAAAAATAAATTGACGCTTAATCAAATGTATAGATATCAGACCGGGGAAACCCAAAAAAAGAAATTATCATTTAAATTTTTTTATACGAATACTTTAAAAGCCCCCTTTACTGTGCAGGAAGCTTAATTTATAATAAACTTCCGCTAGAAATCAGATCTGCTGAAACTTTCAATATTTTCAAGAAGAAAATAAAATATTTTTAGTCAAAAAAATTTTTTATAACCTGCGGGAAATTTTTTTGATGCATAGCAATCGTCTGAAGAGTAAATTGTGTAGTCCCCAATACTATATGTTGAAAATGTTGTCTGCTTGTCTGTCTGTTGATCAAGGAAAAATGTTTTCTGTTTTTTTTTTCTTCCTTTTTTTTTTTAAATCAAGGGAGAATTTTTTTTATGTCTTTTTAATGTTAGATTTTGTGTTATATTTTTTTACATTTTTAGTTTTAATGACAAAACCTTGTGTTTCCTTTTAACACTTCAATGGCAAATAAATATATATCTATCTATCTATCTATCTTTTTTTTTTTTTATTTGAAGGGTAAAAATCTTCGAAGCCCACCAGCCTGTTTTTTTTATCGGGGCCAGTGTCGGGGGGGCCCAAAAGGCCCCACCACAAAAAAATTTCCCTTCAGTATTTTTGGGGCATACCACCCGGAATCCGCTTTCGCATTTCTTCAGTGTGGTGGGCTTTTTCTTTTTATCAATCTTTTATTTCTCTCTTCTTTTCCTTGGTTTCAAAAATTTTTGTCGGAGGTTTTATACGCTTTTTTCCACCCTTTTTTTGATATCCCAGGCTACCCCTCTATTTTCCCCGTTTAAAAGCCCTTTTTCCCCTTCCCTCATATAATTTTCTCCCCGGTGCCATCTGGGGCCTCAAAAACGTGTTTTCCCCTCATCCACTACCCCCCAGTAAAAACCCATTGCCCCCGACTTTTTTCTGTCGTAGAGATTTTTCTATCTATCTATCATCTTCTATCTATTTTTTTTTTTTTTTTTTTTTTTGGGGGAAAAAAAACTTCTAAAGACCACCAGCCTGTTGTTCTATCGGTTTGGGCCCGGGGGTTTTGGTCCCTAAGGGAAACCCCACCGACAAAAAAATTTCCTTCAGTAGTTTGCAGCATCTTTACCGACAAAAAACCCCCTCTTTGTCTCCCCTTTCCGCACCGGAATCCGTTTTCATTTCTTCAGGGGTGGTAGGATGTTATTTTTCCTTTCTTCTCTCTTTTTTGTCTCAATTATAAAGGGTTTTATCTTTTATCTACTATCTATCTATCTATTATCATCTACCCCATCCATCCATCTATCTATCTTACATCTTTAACATGCTGATATTCAAAAGTCATTCTTGGGGCCATTTTGAAAAAAAACTCCAAATCAACATATTTCTAAAAAGTCTTAACTTCAAAAAAAGGGGCAAATTTTTTAGTTTTTTTTTGATAACTTTTATGACCCCTGGATTTTTTTGTGAAATTTTCACGTTTTAAAAAACCCCCTTTCTGCTGTATAAATAATGTTTTTTTTCGAGGGGTGTTCTGGGGATTGGCACTGAATCTTTTTAAAGAAAACTGATACGCCACTGCTTTTTTTTTTAAGAAAAACCCTTAGTGGGGAAACCTCATTTCCTTGTGGGCAAATTTGTTCTCCTGTTTTTTTTTGTTTACGTACGGTTTTTTGCATAAAAATTAAATTAACTCATCTGCATCTTGCTGAACTTACAAAAAAACAATGATGTAATTTTTTTAAAACAAATTTCCAAAAGAAAATGTGTTCAAATTAAAATTATAGAATTGAACAAATCTGCATAAATTTTGGAAAATTTTTTAAAAAAAATTCCCAAAAACCCCCGAAAAATATATTGAATCAGATTTTCCCCAAAAATTTAACTTCCTGCAAATATGCAGGGCCCCTGCTCTTTTCTCATAAATTTTTGGAAAAAAACCCGGGGCTATTTCTAATAGGGTTTCCCCTAGAAACTATTTCGTTTCTCAACTGCTCTTGTATGAAAAGGTGTGTTTAAAACCCCCGATTTGGGATGACCCCCAAAAGGGAAAATAAACTTTGAAGCCCCGGGACCAAGGTGGCCATGCCTGTAGTTTCCCCCCGTGACCTACCCCGCAATAATTGTAATTTTTTTTATTAAAAAATTTTTCCCCCGTCAGAAAACACTGAAGTACGCTGGCCCCCAGTCGTCATGGACCACAGTCGATTTTTTTCCCAAAAAGGGGGAAAAACTTCCATAAAAACTGGCAATTTTTTTGAGAAACTCCCGGGGAATTATGCTCATTCAACCTCTATGAAGAAAATGGGGGCCCAAATTTAATAGTCCCCGCATATCAGAGCCCACACATTAAAAGGAAAAAGGCCCCTTTGGGGAGGGGGTTCTAAGATTGCATGGGGGTTTTCTTCAGCCCAAAATGATTATCGGGGGAAATTTGGGGTGGGTTTTTTTGGAAAAAATTTGGGTTCAAAGGTAAAAACAATTTTAATATCAAATAATGGCTTTCCATACACTTTTTGAGGAAAACATTGACAAAAGTTCATCCGTAATGGAAAGTCGCAAGGGAGTAGCGCCTGAACCCGTTGGATATGGTAGGAATATAATAAAAGTCATGGAAAATTTTCCAAACAAAGATATGTGAGATATTAAAATTGTTTCCCATTTTTCGTGTACTCAATCAGGAATTTTCCTCTATTGAATTCAAACCGGTACCTCAATTTCTGGTGTTCCAACAGTACACTACACTCCACGAATGTTCGAAAATGTTCGTGCATACGGAATATTTCTATTCGGAAAGCGGTCTTCATACAACCGCCTGGATTCCAGTGCATTACCATCAGCAAGCCCATACATGTGAGGCATATCTGCAAACTCAGAATACGTTAAATGGACCATGTTTTTACAAGCTTTCATTGAGTTTCACCTGTTAGTTCATTAGTTAGTTCGGGTCAAATCTTGCAAGTGAATTTTGACCGACTTCTAGTCGTCCAATTAACTTGAAATTTGACAAATGTTTATATTTCCGGTGACAATGCATTATATAATTTTTGTTGGAGAAAGTATATATGCTATACCATTACTGGCCCACTTCCATCTGGGCCAGTAATGGTATAGCTGTCCGGTTACTCCCGCCACATGGTCCCGCTGGAAACGTTATGGGGGATCGTTTTGGGGGGCCCAACCATATATAGAAAAAAACATGGCTGCCGCTAAGAGAAAAAAAACGTGGCCGCCTATCATTGGAAAAAAACATGGCGGGTGTAGGTTAGGAATTTCAATATGTCCGTTATATGGGGGCCTTGCCTGGGGGTGTTTATCGGCATCGGTAGACTACCACGGAGGTCTGAGACAGGTTGAAGATATCTGGAGGCATTATGGGGGCCCAGCCGTGTATAGAAAAAAATAAGGTGAGGAATTTCAAAATGTCTGCTATGGGGGGTAACTACTGGGTTCTTCAGCGGTATCTGGAGGCTGCCACGGAGGTGTGAGATGTCTCGTGACGTTATGGGGGCCCAACCATATATAGGCAAAAATATGGCGGTTGTAGGTTAGGAATTTCAAGATGTCCGTTATGGGGGGCTCCGCCTGGGGTGTTTATCGGTATCGGTAGACTACCACGGGGGGTCTGTGACAACTGGGAACCGCATTTGTGTCCAACCATATTTAGAAAAAAAGATGGCGAATATAGGTTCGGAATTTCAAGATGGCTATTATGGGGGTCGACTATCTTGGGGTATTTATCGTTATCGAGATTCTCCCACAGAGGTCTGAGATGTATGAGAACGTTAAGGGGGCCCAATCATTCATATAAAAAATATAGCGGTTGTAGGTTAAGTTGAGAAAAAAATTTCTGTTATGGGGACCGACTCTCTTGGGGTACTTATCGGTATCGAGAGTCTCCCACGGAAGTCTGAGATGTATGAGAACGTTAAGGGGGTCCAATAATTCGTAGAAAAAATATAGCGGTTGTAGTTTAAGTTGGGAAAAAAATTTCTGTAATGGAGGCCTAGGAGCCCCCGCCTGTAGGATATTCAGCAGTCTCTGGAGGTTGCCACTGAGGTTTGAAACAGCTGGCGTACGTTATGAAGGCATGGGGCATGGGCATGGGGCCGTATTGGAGCTCGCAGTCATAGAGAAGGAAAAAGTATGACGGTTTTAGGTTAAGAATTTCATTATATATCCGTTATGGGGGCCAACCCGACAAGAAAGCGAATTAATATTTTCATTTTTATTCAGTTCTGGACTATTTTCAATGTTTCAAGTCTCTAGCTCATCGGAAAGTTATTCTGAAATTTATTGCTTCTTACTACTATTATTATTATCATTATTACAGACAAACTAACCGACAGACGGACAAGAAAGCGAATTGATATTGCATTTCGATTAAGTTCTGGGGATATGTTCAAAGTTTCAAGTCTCTAGCTCATCGAAAAGTTAGTTCTGAAATCGAATGATCCCCAATACTACTATTATTATCATTATTACAGACAAAACCAACAGACAGACGAAAGAGAAAGCGAATTAATATTGCATTTTCATTCTATTCTGGGCTATGTTCAAAGTTTCAAGTCTATACTTCATCGGGAAGTTAGTTTGAAATCGAATTATTCTCAATACTACTATTATAATTGATAAAGACAAACCAACAGACAGACGGACAAGAAAGAATTAATTTTTTTTTTGGGTTCTATTATTATTATTCATTGTCCAATGTTGCAATGACGGTAGACGTCTAGGATTTCCAAACATACATCCTGTATAAGCACACCAAAAATTCATTGTAAATTCCATGAATAAAATATCAGACTGATATGTTGAAAACCAAATACATTTTCATAGATCGCGTTCTCTATACACATACAAAAATTGATGGAAATCCATCATACTAAAAGATACGCTAGAAGAAAAAACAAACCATTCTCCGATCATATCATTCAATAATACATACCTACTTGCCATCTTATGAATATGAATTAATGAAATATGCAGTTCGAAAATAGATTCAGCGAAACAAATCTTTCCATAAACAAAATACATATACATATTTTTGTTCTTTTCGAAGTTATATAAATAGTAAATGATACCTACTCGATTTTAATTATAACGATATCGCTAAAAAACAAATAAACAATTGATGTTAACTTTGATTGATTGAATATTCTACACTCGCAAAATATGCATTATTGAGATTTTACAGCGTGAACCAAAAAATAATAATTTACAAATGAAAAATTGGTATGTCAGAGTATACAATGTCGTCATACACACAAATATGAATTCATTGAAAATCGGCTAATAATTTCCACTGTTCTAAGAGATAGATATATTGCATTTTATTCATTGAAGAACTAGTCAATATTTCCGTATGCTTATCGATAAGTTGGAACCATTCTGACAGCAGCCAACCATACAGGTTTAAACTTGTTTGGTTTGGGCACACCTGTTTGTGAGTGCATATGACGTCATCAAGAGCTATTGCATTATATTGCGCAATGTTGCATCAGTTCCAAGAATTCTGCTGAGTCATCAGTTTTTAAATTACGCAGTAGGGAATTGGTTTACTTGACACTTGACTGATCATAGGCGTCAGACTCATTCTTTTGCTATCCTTTGAACTCAAAGCATCGTTCTGTTTAGTGCTCTCTCTCTGAGTTCGTGTGTGCATCTTCAAACCACACATCTAAAAACGTAAGTTTTCATTTTATTTTTTATTTGATTTTCCAAATTTTGCTTCAAAAGAATACTTTTTTGTATGCCAAAAGGGCACTTTGAGTTTTTTTTTTGTTTCAAACATTTCTTCATATATAGGGGGGACACTTTGGAATTATTTTTCAGCTTTCTCGTATATACTGGGTGGCATATCCAAACTTTTCAATTCACATGCTAATTTTCTTCAAACTTCTCGTGAACTGAACGATTTGTTTTTGCCAACTTTCTCATATATAGGGTGGGACACTTTGAAATTATTTTTCAGCATTCTCGTATATACCGGGTGGCATATCCAAACTTTTCAATTCACATGCTAAATTTTTTTCAAACTTTTCGTGAACTGAACGATTTGTTTTTGCCAACTTTCTCATATATAGGGTGGGCACTTTGAAATTATTTTTCAGCTTTCTCGTATATACCGGGTGGCATATCCAAACTTTTCAATTCACATGCTAATTTTTTTTCAAACTTCTCGTGAACTGGACGAATTGTGTTTGCCAACTTTCTCATATATAGGGTGGACACTTGAAATTATTTTTCAGCTTCTCGTATATCCGGGTGGCCAAATTTTATTCCATGTTTTTTTTCTTCAACTTTTCGTATATCAAGGGTGTGGACTATAACTTTTTTTGTATACAGAGTGAATTTTGTTTTGTTTTCAAATGTTCTCTATATTTGGGTGGAAAACTATGATTTTTTTTTCAAGTTTTAGAGTATTGTTAATTTATTATCGATGAATATTGCAGATATCAACACCGTGGTGAGCTCTATCCACATAGAAGAGACAGCTTTATCAACATTATATAACTTAATGATCGTGGACTATCATAGTCAGTTGTGTCTTGACCGTTGAGAGAGAAACATCTGTGTTTAGAGAGAGAACCAACTATAAAACATATTTTCCTCAGAGTCTCCTCAAGCAGTAAAGTGTGAGTATTTCTAGCGTTCCATTACCAATCAGTCGGTTTATATCATTCTTTTTTATAACATTCGATCATTTTATTATTATCATTTTTGGTTGAGATAATTTTTTCAGTTTTTCACACGACGAGGCTATAGATATCAACTCTTTTTTTGATCATTGACACGCAAGCCTGAACGACACCACAGAGAAACTCATATAAAAATTGTAAAATAACGAAGGTAAAAAAACGCTTCTGGTATACATTACTGTAATCGATGATAATTAAAAGATAAGCACGGAAGATTGGTTAGTCATACACCGCGAGGGCTGTGCGCATGCTCAGAATAGAGTGGTGGTGGGGGGGAAGAGGTAATTTTTCTATAACTCAATGATCGAGGACTATCATAGTCATTTGTGTCTTGACCGTTGAGAGAGAAACATCTGTGTTTAGAGAGAGAACCAACTATGAAATATATTGTCCTCAGAGTCTCCCCAACAATAAAGTGTGAGTATTTCTAGCGTTCCATTACCAATCATTCGATTTATATCATTCTTTTTTATAACATTCGATTTTTATCATTTTTTTATAACATTCGATTTTTTTTCATTATTATAATTATTATTTTTGGTTAAGATAATTTTTTCATTAATATCAGAATGATTAGGGTAGGAAGTGGTGGGGGTGATTTTTCTATAACTTAATGATCGCGGACGTGCAAGGTCATTAGTATTCCAAACTTTATAGGAGTAAGACGTGTCTCTTTCGTTCTCTCCTAGTTAGATTATTGAGAGTTTCTAGACGGTAAAATATGTAAGTGATTAAAGTGTTCTACATTACCGACTGTATGCTATTTTTTATCATTCTTTTCCATAACGTTCAAGTAATTTATTATTCTTAACATTCGATCATTTCAATATTATTTTCGGTTGAGATATTTTTTTTAAATTGATATCAAAATGATGAGGGTAGGAAGTGGTGGGGGTAATTTTTCTATAACTGAATGATCGCAGGAGAGCAGTGTCATTAGCATTCCAAACTTTGTAGGAGTGAGACGTGTCTCTTTCGTTCTCTCCCAGTCAGTTAATTGAGTAATCCCAGACTGAAAAGATGTGAGTAAATCAAATGTCGTCAATTCAAAGTTAAAAAAAAAAAAATTTTGTTTTTCGAATGATTGAGAGTTCTTCTTTATATTTTTCCGTTATACTTATAAGTTTTTTTTTTACAGTTATGAAGTGCGGTCCAGCCAATCCATACAATTTTATAAGTGGTCGAGCTACCGCAATACACAGTTTGGGAGACGTCGAACTGAGCTGATCAGATCATCCACGAGTTCAAACCTCGAGAATATTCAATTATCATAAAACCATTCACAACAAAGATACCTGTCTTTGAATTCATCAAAAACTAAGACCATTCATCATCAGCATCAACAGAAACTAGGACCAACCGGTGTCAACTGGAACAAAGTCCATTCATCCATCGTCATTAAAAACTAAGACCAACCGGTGCCAACTGGAACGGCTGTATCCGATTTCATTAATTCAAGGTGAGAGAGAGAGAGAGAAAAAATATATCTGTATTTTGTTTGTGTAGAAGCATTCATTCTTCTTGTTTTTTTTGAATAACCTTGAATTCTGAACAAATTGCCGCTCCCAGCGATGAGATGATTATTAAATACAGGGAGGCTCAAAAACTTCTCAGACAAAAATCCAGTCCAATGGAACGCGAATCATGGCTAGAACATTTGAAGCGCAGTATTCGGCTTTGTAATAAGGGCATCAAAATTTCAGCCAACAGTTCCATTGGGTCACTGCGGAAATTGGTGACAAATTTGGGACATTCAAAAACATGTCGTAATTTCATAAAAAAATTGGGGGTGGAGGGTTAGGGGTTGGCTGTCAGAAAAAATCTAAAAAGTCGAGTTGTTTGGGAAGATTTAAAGTCGACGTTCCGGGGACGAGATCGTACAGGCGTTATAATAAATTTGGCTCACAAAGACACAGATTATTTTTTCAAAGACGCTTTCAGCCTTTTCAAACGTAGAATCAATAACATGTTGAAAAAATTCCCCATGCTGGAGGTGAATACTTGTTTTTGTGGGGAATTCGTAAAAATGGGCTTGGATGAGGAAAATCTCGATTAAAATATCTCAATACTAAAAACGAAGTGATTGATAGGGGAACAGATTCCAGGGGTGGTTCCAGGAATTTGTTTTAGATAAATTGGGTAATAAATTGGAGGAATTTTGTGGGAAAGAAGGCGAGTGGGCATTACGAAAAATCGTAAATTTGGAAGTGAATATCAATCAATCAGGTTTGGGCAAAGGTGGTTCATCTTTCATCGAACTTCCACAAGCCATTGCAACAAAAAAGGCTTGTATTACCGTGCAAAATACCGACGACAACGAATGTTCCGGATGGGCGGTCGTGTCAGCTTTGTATCCTGTTGGAAAACATGCACAGCGTACATCAAAATACCCTCATTAGTCGTCCGTACTGAATATGGAGGGGTTGGAATTTCCCATAACTCTCGGCCAAATTTCAAAATTCGAAAAACCCAACGGTATTTTGGTAAATGCTTATATTTTGGAGTTGGTTAAATCATCAGCGAAAAACGATGACGGACATACATTCTTCACAACTGTACCGACGAGACTTACAAAAGAAAAATTGGCTCGACATGTCAACCTACTAATGATTCAAAATAAATATTCAGTTGAGTTAAATGATTACGAGGCACCGCCGGAAATTGACGAAGACGAACAGACAGACATTAAATTCCATTATTGCTGGATTAAAGACCTTTCTCGATTAGTCAATTACCAAATAAGTAGGGATGGCCATAAAAAATTCATTTGCGATAGATGTTTAAATTATTTTGGTAGTCTGGAGAAATTAGACAGTCATACTGTTGATTGTGAAAAAGCTAATCACTACAAAATTTTCTTCCCAAAATATGACCATGTCGAGTTCAAGGACTTTGTACACAAAGAAATGACCCCATTCGTCATATATTCTGATTTCGAATCGATTTTGGAACCGTTCACTGATGATGAAACCAAGTCCAAAACAGCGGAATACCATAAACAATTCCCTATAGCGCAGGCTTATATTTCAGATGCAATTATGATGATACTTTGTCATATTACGATAGCCATCGAGGTTTGGATTCGATGGAATGGTTCGCGGAACAATTAAAAGCCATAGCCCAATTCGTTGTGGAAAAAATTTTGAAAATCGTCCCCATGTCCGTCAATCTCATTAGAACGGATTCCACATGCCATATTTGCGGGAAACCCATTGAAAAAGACCAAAAAATTGTAGCTGACCATAATCATTTCACAGGTGCATTTAGAGGTTAGGCCCATTATGTCCCATGCAACCTCAACTACCAAAAATCCTTTGTGGTTCCTATTGTTCTCCATAATCTTAGCGGCTACGACAGTCATTTCATTATTCGAGATATCGCGAAACGAGGCAGGGTGAGTCTTCTTCCAATAAACAAGGAAAAATATATATCTTTCACACAATACGACGAACAGACATTAAATTCCGTTTCATTAATTCATTTCGATTCATGGGCGCAAGCCTGGATGAGTTGGTGCGCACATTCAGAGTGAAGATCTCTGTAATACGAAGCGTGAATTTCAAAATTTAAACGATGAACAATTCTCACTAATCACGCGCAAAGGGGTATTCCCCTACGACTTCGTGGATTCCATAGAGAAACTCGAGATCACAGCGTTGCCCGATATCGATAAATTCCACAATCAACTGAACGATTGCGATATCTCCGAGCATGAATACCAACATGCCCAGAAGGTGTGGCAATCGTTCGATTTGGCAACACTGGGCGACTACTCTGACTTATTCATGAAAACCGATATTTTATTGCTATGTGACGTCTTTGAAAATTTTCGGCAATTAGGTCACGACACTTATGGACTCGACCCCGCTTGGTACTACACCATGCCTGGCTATTCGTGGTCATGCATGTTGGAGTACACAAAGTGTAAGCTGGAGATTATCAAAGATGTCGACATGCTTTTGTTTGTGGAGGAAGGGATTCGGGGCGGTATAAGTCAGTGTTATAACCGATTCTCCCAAGCAAATAATAAATATATGGGGGAGAGGTATGATCCTCAACAACCCTCCAAATATCTATTATACTTGGATGTAAACAACCTCTATGGATGGGCTGTGAGGGAGTATCTACCTTCTGGAGGATTCAAATGTGTTGAAGATTTCGGATACTTCTAATACAGGTTATATTCTTGAAGTCGATTTGGAATACCCTGAAGGAATACACGATGAACACACAGATTTTCCACTTTGTGCGGAACATCGAACTCCTCCAGGTTCAAAATTACCCAAATTATTGACCACCCTGTACAACAAAGAAAACTATGTCGTACATTATCGCATATTGAAACAAGCTTTGGAAAACGGCCTTATTCTCAGAAAAGTTCACAGAGTGTTGCAGTTCAAACAATCGGCATGGCTGCAGCCCTACATTGAATCAAATACAAAATTACGCGCCCAAGCTACAACCACATTCGGAAAAAACAACTATAAATTGGCCATAAACAGTATTTTCGGAAAGACCATGGAAAATATCAGGAAGCACAGAGTGGTAAAAATGGTCAATAAATGGGAGGGTAGATATGGGGCAAAAAATCTGATAAGTAACCCGAAATTCCACAATCGAACCATCTTCGATGAAAACTTGATGGCTATCGAAATGAACAAGTCTGAACTGCTATTCAATAAACCCCTCTATATCGGTATGGCTATTCTGGATATTTCCAAAATTTGCGTCTACGATTTTCACTATAAATTCAAGTTGAAAAAATTCGAGACCAATCAGTGTGAGTTGATGTACACGCATACGGATTCTCTCATGTATGAAATTGAATGCGATGATGTGTATAGAGATTTAATCGGGGAGAACTTGAAAAAATTCGAAACCGAGCGACTACCCATGCGAAAACTCGTACGGTATTCCGCAGGTGAACAAGAAAATTCCAGGTTTGATGAAAGATGAAGCGAACTGGTGCATAACGACAGATTTCGTCGGACTCCGTTCAAAATTATACACTTATAAAATTCAGGGTAAAAAATGTGTTAAAAAATCCAAAGGAGTCCGATATAATGTTGTGGAGAATAAAATTTCCTTTGGAGACTATGTTGAATGTCTTAGAGATCAAAAGGAAAAATCAGCTAGTCAACGATGCATCCGTTCATATGCCCATAATGTTTTTAGTATCGAACAAAACAAAATCGCTCTAGTCCATTCGACGATAAAAGAACACTCATCCCCGGATCGGACGATACACTTGCTTGGGGCCATTATAGCATCATGAATGAATAGCCAACCTCACCTCATTTTCAACAAACTTTTAATTTTTTTCCAAATTTTTTTTTTAAAAATTTTTTTATCCTTATATCATTATTATCATTATTTTTATTATAATCAATTCTATCATAATCATTTTTATTTTTTATTATTAATTTCAATTTAATCATAATCATTATTATATCCATACAAATAATCTATTGTTCATACTCAAAAAATATGAATCAATAGAACTAGTGTATAATGACTTTGATTTTCATTTATTATACAGAAAAACTTTGAATAAAATGATGGCAGCTCTGTGTCATCACTTCATTCAATGGTTTTCTGAATTGGATAGAGAGACCAGTCCAGACAAGTTCAAACTTGTCTAAACTTGTCTGAACAAGTCGAAGAAACGATGACGTCATTCAGTGTCACCCTGGAACATCAGCGTTCTTTGTGTGTGAGTGACATAACCTCACTTTTAGAGAAAATATAACCTCAAATTCAAATGAGGTGGGGATTCTAACCTTACTTTTTCAAACATAACCCTCCTTTTAGAGGAACCATAACCTCAAAATTCAAATGAGTTAGGGATTCTAACCTTACTTTTTCAAACAAAACCTCACTTTTAGAGAAAACATAACCTCAAAATTTAAATGGGGTGGGGATTTAACCTTACTTTTTCAAACATAACCTCACTTTTAGAGAAAACATAACCTCAAAATTCAAATGCGGTGGGGATTTTAACCTTACTTTTTCAAACATAACCTCAAAGGTATGTGGGATGAGACAATGAATAAAATTCACAAGTTAATTTTCAAATTCTATATATGATCAATCTCTTTAAGATACAAAAACTATATATCAGCCAATTTAGTATATCATTATTCAAAGAACAAGTTGGAAACGAATCTGTTTACGATTCTGTGGAATGGTTGACGTTACACAAATTCATATGAAGCTTGAATGATGTCATTCCAGCAGTCACTTCCATGCATTTCTCCAAAATCCAGTCAAAATATTTCATTAGATTCAATGCTTCAGAAAAACATAATTTTAAATTGAAAGCTTAAGTATTCAAATATATTTCCAAGAATGATCAAACAATCAAGTATGAGTGAGTGAGCATTGAATGTTCCATTGCAAAGATCAATTTGGATGAATTCGAGAGTTTTAACCGAGTGTCTGCCTTCGGACATTTTGAATACGAAAGTGAGTAATAAATACAAAAATAAGTATAATTTGGCTGAATTCGATGGTTTCGAACCAAAAGAAGAGTGTCTTCAGACATTTTGAAAACGAAAGTGAGTAAATAAAATAAAAAAAAAGGCTGCCATTACTTCAATGGAGGGAGGAATTCCACAGAAAATACTTGACCTACGTTAAATTTCAGGTTAAGTTGAACATCTAGTTGAAAAATCTCTTCGGAATCTCTCATTGTACCTGAAAATA
The DNA here is from genome assembly GCA_018342105.1 of Gonioctena quinquepunctata. NCBI lineage: Eukaryota > Metazoa > Arthropoda > Insecta > Coleoptera > Chrysomelidae > Gonioctena > Gonioctena quinquepunctata. The sequence goes on from JAFIRS010005588.1 coordinate 22,926, forward strand.
GGAAAGATGGTAGAGGAAATAAAATTCAATGTCATTATACACTATTCTTTATCCAAAAATAAATCATTTACAATTATTGTTCTATATATTGGAAAATATTCACTTAATACATATCTTATTGTCTGGAGCAATTTCCATGTTTCGGAGGCCAGGTGCAACGAATGTCTACCATTTTCGGGAACAGCAACTTTTTCCATAGGTCTCGACGAATTTCTGCCATGACACAACTATATTTTTATATACATGTCAAAGTTTTTGCGGTACCTGCCATTGTTCAAGTCAAAGTCCTTGACTATGACGAGGGCATCGTATTGGCTTTGAGACCAACATTCCGAACATGGCTTTTTGAATTGTTCGAAAGTCATGTCGGGGGAAACGTGCTCATCGAAAACGTGTCGCAAGTTGATTTCGTCCCGTTTGAAGAGCGCAATCATATTGCAGTTGTCACGTATCAGCTGTTTGGGTAATTTCGAATGAGTCTGACAGAGATAGATGGCATTGATGTGTTTGTGTCTGCACATTGAGAAATATTCGCGAATTTTCTGTTGTCCATCACAGGCCACATCGTCAAAGATGAATACAGAGTGAGATCGAGCATCTTCCATAGAGAATATTTCATCGTTGTCTCTGAATGGGAAATAACCAACATCTTCCACACCGCTCAGCGCTTCTTCTAGGAATTGATACTTGGGCTGATACAAGGATTTCGAATAGACGTAGATATTTGCAAATTTGGGACCGTTGTCATTCGCCAACAACGACATCACAAGGTTCGTTTTTCCTGATCCGCTAGGACCACAGATAATAGTTCGGAAGGAATTTGGCAATAGGCTGCCATGTTTACTTCCCCCTCCATCACCACCGCCCCCTCGATGGGAAGCGTGTGCTCCTGCTGAACGATCTCCATGTTCTGATCGGAATCTACAGGGTGGTCGTTATATATCTTCTCTTGGGTGGCTACCCTTTTCAGTCCTTTACCCTTATTTGATCCCAATTTTATCTTCTGTGGGAATATCTTGGATATTATATTTCTATATTTCCATGATCGGTTTGTGTTAATTTTTCCATCAGTTCTCTTGTGTGCATTGGTTAGCACCAGAATGGTCTTATAATTGAAAATATCTTTATCTGTAAAATTTATTGGTTGGTTTTTTGTTAGAAGTTCCTTCAAACCATCAGTTATTTCAAAGGAATCACTTCCCAGCTTCAATGTACTGCCTTCAATGTTTATAGGTTCTCCATCGATATAATATTGGAATCCGTTCAAAGTAATGCCATACAACAGGTTGGGATACCGAGTCAAATGCAGGGACATGTTTAGCTCTCCGACTCTAAACTGCACTGACACCCTACACCCATCAATCATCTTAAAACCCCTAACCCAACACCCCTAAACCCTAAACACCCTAAACACCCATAAACACCCTAACACCCTAAACACCCTAAACTCCAAACACCCTAAACATCCATAACACCCTAAACACCCTAAACACCCATAAACACCCTAAACACCCTAAACACCCTCCCATAAACACCCCTCCAACCCCCTCAATATAAAAAATGAGTATAGACCGCCACCCCATCGAACCTCAGCTGAAATCTATATAACTAGTGATGTCATCGCTGTGACGTCAGTCTTCTTGTTGGTGTACGAGAGGGTCAGCCGTAGATGATATCAGAATCGTTCAATGTTCGAGAATCGCCCAACATTTGCCTACCTTGACAAAATTCTCCCAAAGAAATGTCATCTTTATGATAATGATGTTGGTATCCGCGAGACAGGTCGATACGGACAAATTGAATTTTTGGAGTATTGGAGGAGAATATTGGAGGGGGTCAGTGGTAAATAATATCAGAATCGTTCAATGTTCGAGAATCGCCCCAATATTTGCCTACCTTACGGAATTCTTCATTGAAATGCCATGTTTATGATAATGATGTTGGTATCCGCGACACAGGTCGATCCAGACAAATTGAATTTTTGGAGTATTGGAGGAGAATAAATCTTCAGGCGAACGTTGGGCTATCCCCTCGAACTCTCTCTCTAAAAACTGTCGTCAGTTCGAAAATTTGATATATGTTTTTTGTATTTACACTGTTTGACGTTCAAGGACATTGGTCAGACGTCAGCCTATCAGTCAAAGCTAATAGCCAATTACGGGTATATTTACTCGAGTCTGTGGAAATGGGTGTTCCACAAGGAGATTAATTTTCATTATTTTGTTAAGTTATATTTATTTCTTTCACTAGTACAAAAAAATTTACACCCTGTATATATATATATATATATATATATATATATATATATATATACATATATATATGTAACAAATTGATTATTGGGGTATGCAGCAAAAGAAAAAGTGTACTCTTTAAAGTTTGTCCAAGCTTTCGGGATGTTTTATTTCCATCTTCAGGGCTACTACAATGAAGAATTGAACAAATTAGTGTGTCATTTGGACCTTAAGGTACTAATAACTTACATCTTTGTTGAGATTAGTTTCTATGTTGTTTATGAATGTTCTTCATGTAAAGTACGGTGAAATATAAGTTCTGAATTTGAAGTTGGCAACACATGTTTTAAATCGTCAACTAATTATACACATTAAAATTCATTGAAACGTTACTAATTAAAATATTAAAAATATAAAGTTTGAAACCTGTGTCTTGAAAAAGTACAATAGGTTATAAATTGTGGGAAAATCATTTATTCACTTGTCATATGCTTTGACAGTCACTGGTACCAACTGAGGGTAGTACCAACTGATATGAAATGGTTTGCCATTATTGGCCAAAGTATTTTAGTAATTTTCTTGTTAGTACCAACTGAAGGTTGGGCCAACTTGAAGATATATTAATAACTGTTAATAAGTTCAGATTGATTTGAGGAAAATTCTGTATTTTCCATTGCTAATAAGAAGGAATAAATTTCACTCAGGTGGTTGACATCAGTTTTTTTGTTCATATGTTTTTTTTCCTGTGATTTGAGAGCCATTTCCAGAAAAGTTCCCTTGGCAGTGTGCCGTTCATTAGTTAAAATTTTTACTTCATCATAGTTCATATGATGGTCGAATTTGTTCACGTGATCTGCTAGAGCACATCTTTCTGGATGGTGCCTGCAATCACTTTTGTGGGATATTAATCTCTGTTTTAATAATCTTGCAGTCTGACCAATATACACTTTGTCACAACCATGGCAAGGTATACTATATATAACATTCCTGCTGTCTAACATTGGCACACTTTGGAATAAATAGACTTAATTGTAAGGACTGTTTTGTTCGCTATTTTGATATTATCTATGGTTTTGAAAAGTCTAGCAAGTTTGGGTGAAATATCTCTTAGGTACGGTAAAGAGGTAAAAATACTGGGGACAATATTGATAGTAGTCACTGTGTTATTATTCGATATATTAAGATTTATATGCTTATGTTGTGGCTCAGTAATAGGTGATGTGTTGAACAATATACTTTTTATTAAACTTGGAGGATAAGAATTGTCTGAGAAGAGATTTAAGAGGATTTTAAGATTTTCATTATGGAAACTTACATCTGAAATTCTCAGCACCCTGTTCTTCATCTGCTTTACCAGATTTACTTTTACCGAATGTTTGTGATAGGACAAATAATTTAAATATCTTCCAGAACTGCAATCTTTCCGATACCAATCTATCATTGGAGTACCAAAGGTTTGTCTATTTTTCTTTCAATGATAAAATATATAGACAAACCTTTGGTACTCCAATGGGAGCTTCAATTTCACCTATCCTTGCGGCCTACGTAATGGATGTCCTGTTGGACACTGTACTTCCAGTTTTATCTTTCAAACCTTTTTTCATAAAAAAATATGTCGATGACATTATTTTGGCAATGCCAATGGATAGTACAGATGAGATTCTCTTTACCTTCAATAACTATGACCCACATATCCAGTTTACTATAGAAACCGAAAACGTCGAACAATCCGTACCATTTCTGGACACCAGATTCTAACGTTCCAATGAGAACAAAATACTGATAGATTGGTATCGGAAAGATTGCAGTTCTGGAAGATATTTAAATTATCTGTCCTATCACAAACATTCGGTAAAATAAATCTGGTAAAACAGATGAAGAACAGGGTGCTGAGAATTTCAGATGTAAGTTTCCATAATAAAATCTTAAAATCCTCTTAAATCTCTTTTCAGACAATTCTTATCCTCCAAGTTTAATAAAAAGTATATTGTTCAACTCATCACCTATTACTGAGCCACAACATAGGCATATAAATCTTAATATATCGAATAATAACACAGTGACTACTATCAATATTGTCCCCAGTATTTCTACCTCTTTACCGTACCTAAGAGATATTCCACCCAAACTTGCTAGACTTTTCAAAACCATAGATAATATCAAAATAGCGAACAAGACAGTCCTTACAATTAAGTCTATTTATTCCAAAGTGAAAGACAAAGTGCCAATGTTAGACAGCAGGAATGTTATATATAGTATACCTTGCCATGGTTGTGACAAAGTGTACATTAGTCAACTGCAAGATTATTAAAACAGAGATTAATATCCCACAAAAGTGATTGCAGGCACCATCAAGAAAGATGTGCTCTAGCAGATCACGTGAACAAATTCGACCATCATATGAACTATGATGAAGTGAAAATTTTAACTAATGAACGGCACACTGCCAAGAGAACTTTTCTGGAAATGGCTTTCATATCACAGGAAAAAAATCATATGAACAAAAAAACTGATGTCAACCACCTGAGTGAAATTTATTCCTTCTTATTAGGAATGGAAAATACAGAATTTTCCTCAAATCAATCTGAACTCATTAACAGTTATTAATATATCTCCAAGTTGGCCCAACCTTCAGTTGGTACTACAAAAAAATTACTAAAATACTTTGGCCAATAATGGCAAACCATTTCATATCAGTTGGTACTACCCTCAGTTGGTACCAGTGACTGTCAAAGCATATGACAAGTGAAGAAATGATTTTTCCACAATTTATAACCTATTGTACTTTTTCAAGACACAGGTTTTAGACTTTATATTTTTAATATTTTAATTAGTAACGTTTCAATGAATTTCAAAGTGTATAATTAGTTGACGATTTAAAACATGTGTTGCCAACTTCAAATTCAGAACTTATATTTCACCGTACTTTACATGAAGAACATTCATAAACAACATAGAAACTAATCTCAACAAAGATGTAAGTTATTAGTACCTTAAGGTCCAAATGACACTAATTTGTTCAATTCTTCATTGTAGTATCCCTGAAGATGGAAATAGAACATTCCAGCTTGGACAAACTTTAAAGGTACACTTTTCTTTGCTGTATACCCCAATAATCAATTTGTTACCTAACTAGTCAGCAACGACTATCTTTCACTATATATATATATATATATATATATATATATATATATATATATATATATATATATATATATATATATATATATATTTGTTCATGTCATCGTCAGTTGAATTTATATAATTTAACAGTTATTCTTCCATTATTTCTTGTTCATATTGGAATGAACGTTGAAACATGAACACAAAATTATGAAACAATAACTTATAAATTATATCAATTCACCTGAAGATGACATAAACAATGTCGAAACGTTGTATATAATGAAGAATACATACAACGCTGCAGTAGTACGAGCTTTCAACGCAAGATTCTTCTGGCAGGCGGTTGCCCGTACATGTTTACTGCGGCGGACATTGTTTGCATCGATAACTTCCGTTAACCGGGCTATGCCCTGACGGACACATCGAGCATCACTGAATATGTTTGCAAACCCATTTCGAGAACTGTATATGATACCATGACGGAGTCACACTCACACAGCAACATACCAGATAACCTTACTAAAAATACCTGAATACTTTCTCTGACGTCACACTGGGGCTGGGAACTGGCTCAATTCTTCTACTCATGTTCCATCCCATATTGGAGTCCTCAGAAGTTTTCCAGATATAGACTGAAATTAGATTTTCCGATCCGAGCGAGAAAAAAAAAACGAATTACCCATACATTTTTTCATATATGATGAATATGCAATCGGTTTTGCCATACGACGGTCCATAAACACTCGAGATCCATCTTGACGAATAACGAATGAATTAAGTCACTGTCACTGTAAGAGCGAATTACATAGTCTCCTAGACTTCTTATCGGCCCTTATCGTGTAACGAATTTTTCGTTACGTCCTTACACATAACCAATTTCTCATAACTTTTCCGGTTATCTTTACGGTAGTACGGGTCAGTAGTCACTGCGCTCAGGTCGTGAAGAATGTGCGTTCATTATTGTCCCTAGAAAATGGTATTTTGACAGTGTGACCGTGACATTTCATTTTCGTGTCGATCGCGTTTATCGAGCGTTTGGTTTTTTCCAAGTTTTTTTAAATAGGAAAGAAACCGAGAATGAAAAAACAGGTGAACTGTGATTTCGTCGAACCGAAAGGATAATCGTTCTCTTTCTTGAATAGAACGTCGAGATAGGCAGATGTACTGAGTGAGTTGGCTTTGATTTGTACAATCTATAAGATGAAATAAGTTTCCTGCTGGAGTTTAGAGTAATATTATTCTCTTTATCTTTTTAATTAATGTTGTAGCTGATTAGCATTCTCTTGTTTTTTTCTTATGCTTGTAATTTAAATTCTTGGATATACCATGGTAATTTTGAAGGTTAAAGATAGATATTTCGGCCATTTTGACAAATCATTCATAGGTACATATTGTGGCTAACGTAACATCTGTTCGAATATTGGAACTGATTTTTTTCATTGGAAATCAGTTCTACGCTTTTGCATTTTTTAGGTACCAGTTAATTGGTAATTTGAATGGACTAGAGCTTATGTACCTCACACAACCACCGGTTTGTTCCAAGGATTCAATTGAAGTGAAGGGCGAATTCGATTGTTCTTGGACAGTGACTAATGGACGGCTCTCTGGTAAGCAATTTTCTTTATTTCATAACTATATGTTTTATGAGAGTAATTTTCTTTTCTCTTGAGAAAGAATTGCTTACAGAGAGAGTTGTACCTCTGGCCTAACGGTCTCAGAACACTCGATTCGATTCAATATATGCCTCAAGCGTAAAGTTGATTTCCGTTTAATAAATTTCTTATATCTATTACTCCATTCAATTCCCAGTGTAGCTTATTTGATTTTTGATCGTTGCAGAGTCAATTCACTTCAGTTACTACCTTGTCGCCAAGAGCAGGGAGATTTACAAATTTTTTGAGAATTACCTGTTTATCGATTTGAAAAGGGAATTGCCGCCCTATTTCAAAATTATCTTTATCTAAGAGGTTTGCCCACTGAAAGACGTGAGGTCTCCCTCTGCAGTTATCTTTAAAAATTCTTCAATCAAAGAATTATTTAACATTATCTTTTCCTAAAGAGAGTTGTGCCCGCTGAAAGACGTGTGGTCTCCTCTTCGGTTTATCTTTGGAAATTCTTCAATAAAAAGAATTATTTCCCTTTATCTTTATCTAAAGAGTCGTGCTCACTGAAAGACGTGTGTCTCTCTCTTCTTATCTTGGCTGAAGAGTATACTTTTACTCTGATTATTATCTTGTTCAGAAACCCTATATTTTTGTAGCTTACTAGAGTATTTTGGTTATAACGCTATATTTTCCTTTGGCACTTGCTTTAAAATAATATATCTTTGTACTGCTAACTTTTAAATATTTTGCTTTAAAATAATAGATTTTTCTCTGGCAATTTTATAGTATTTTGCTTTAAAATACTATATTTTTCTCTGTAAAATTTCAAGGAAATTTTTATATTTTCTTTGGAATACCTTTCATTACATTTTTTCCCTTCTGGTACATAGAATCACCTTATCAAAACTTACCTGTTTCAAAAACTTAACTGGATTTGAACATAACGTTTTAGGTGAGGTTTGTTTTTGTTTGGTTTTAAATTTTGTTCATTTTTAATATTTTTTTAAATTATTAAAATTAACTTATAAATTTAACTCAGAATAGCAGATTGAATTGCTATTTATTATCTTTGTTCTTTCACTGCTAACCTTCTCGTCTTTTATATAGATTGAGATTTTTATTGTATGCTATCATTTGCATCTATCTTTTGACTCTCGATTAAAATTTGACACATAAAACTTGAGGTTCAAAGGATATCCTTCGTTTTCCCCTTTTGTACTATTTTTGATTCCTATCATCTTCTTCGCATGATATATACCACGGAGGGAACCCATCTACGGAGACGGAAGGACTAGTAGCCTGGGAGGTCTTACAGCACATCAATATCAGCACTGGTCCGTGAAGATCAACTCAATTCACGCCGATAAGGGGGTCTAAAACCAACTATAGAGACACCCACGACCATCTTAATCGTAACCGCTGAAACCAAGTTCCTCCTAGAACCGCTGAGACCAGCTTCAAGAAACTAGCCTTCATCTCTCACTCCAGGAACTCCGAAGGTATACCCGTGTCACCAACAACTGGAGGAATCATATCTTGTAAATGTTCAATTTTGATCAGAGTCAAAATTACTGGTTTCTTTTATGTAATTTTTTCCATTCAAGTTCAATACTCTTCTAGTATTTGTTAATTTTTTATTTTTATCTTGTTCAAAATTCCAACTGGAATAAATTTGTTAAGTTGATTTATTGCATATTTATTGCCTTCCCATACAAACTAGGTAACATTTATTTAATTTTATTTATCTTTGACTTTTTGTCTTTAGCAAGTCTGGCGCCCAACTCTTGAACTAGTCAAGTTAATTAATGTATAATTTTTTAGTGGCCAAATTTGATTAACTAGGAAAAGTCATTAATTGAACCTTACTCACGGCCTAACCGTATCCATCTGAGCAGCCTATCGGCAAAGTGATTTCACCTTGAAATTTGAATCATATAATTTAAAATCTGGGGTTCAAAAGTAAGGGGTGTTGCAATCGTTGACCCCAGTCCCCGGTACGAGGTTTCCTTCGGGATGCCAGCAACACCGAATTTAGTTCTAGTTATCTTTTTGTTATTGTAAGGTCGATTGATCAAATTTCATATTGTACAAATAAAGTTCTTTTAAAAGACACTCCGGTTTTTCGAAACGTTATTGGCGCAGTCGGTGGGTTTTTTCGAAAAATAGTATATCCATAGCGAAAAACTATTTAAATTTCCCGATTGATAATTTCGGAAATCGAATTTACAGTTCCACCAAGGAACCGAAGTTCATAGCAGTAGGAACACGTTCGAGAAAAAAAACAGAGCAGGCCAGAAGCAGAACCAAAATAGGCAGACTCGAGGAGGCTACCCTGGAAAGAAAGAGAATGGTCTCAGTAGAAACATTGCTGTGAGTAATCATTTGTTTATAACTAGAATCCTTGCTGATCCCAAGTGGGAACCAATCCCAAATAATTTTATTAGCAAAATCTAAAAGTAATAGTACAATAACTAACTGAAAGTGAGAACAACCCGTAATACGGTTACGGAGGGAACTCACACTAGCCTATGAGTTTATCACAGATTGATACAATAGCAAAATTTGTTAGAAAACGCTTTCAAAGAGCCTGAAGTAATGGCTGACACAACTAATTATCATTTTCTTGAGACTATATATTGATACAATTCCACTTATGTGAAAATCCCATACACTATCTTCATTGAAATTGCGAATCTAATATCGCAGTTCAAAGCGCAACAAATCAAACTCTCAATGAATTCAAATTCAAGCCCTTATTGGAAAACTGAGTGGCAGAGCGTTATTATTAATAGGTTCAAGAAACCGAACTGACCCTTGGGCAGGTATCAAATCAACTTTGCAACTTAGTTTTGGTGATCAAAGAAACTTAGATTGTTTAATGCAAGATCTTTTGTCCCTCACACCCTACAGGCAAAGAATCCCTTACAATTTTGGTGTTCGATGCCAAGACGCCAAAGCTTAATCGCATCCAAAATCAATTGTTCTGCTACACTCAGCACAGCAGAAAAATTGTTACAAATTCAAAATTATGGCGACCTTTCCTGAAAACTTTCATAAGGAACTTGACAGGTAGACTTCAAGACAACGTACGGTTACGTAACCTGATTCCTAGAAAAGCCATGTCACTCGTTATCGAAGAAAGAACATTTTATGTACTCACAAAATAAGAATCATAACATGGGTCAACAGAATCCCAAATCGTTACCTCTTATACAACCATTGGAACCTCACACTCAAAATTACAACCCAAATCCATAACTTCGCTCCACAACAAACATATATCCACCCCGGCACAAAACCAAAATCAGAACCATCCAAGATCACAATTTCAGGAGCAACAACAAAGACAAGTTACACACAAAGACCCCCTCAGAAATTCTTCACGAACGCACAGGTGTTTGGCAAACCACAAAATGCTTGGAGAAGCAACCCTAATAAACCCCCAACATTCCAGCCTACTCCAATGAGTGGAATTTCAACCAACACAAACAGACCACAACACAACTATTCAAACTTTCACGGAAATCAAAACAAAAATCAACATGAAACCCTTTTTTTCCAAAGAAATGGCCCCCAACTTCACTTAAGAAGAATAATTTGCTAACGAACATGAAGAAGTAGAGCAGTTTTATGAAAATTTCGAAGAAAATCAATATTATAACGATCAAATTATGAACGAAATTCAGAATCAAGATCCACCCTCACTCATCTCAACTTCATGATGACGTAAATTCTCAATCAGCCCCATATATCAAATTAGACATGACACTAGAATCACATAATACAAATGAACGAATTTTACCCTACGTAGAAATTGAGAACCCACCATTGAAATTATTAATTGACACCGGTTCCTAGATCCTAATATTGCCAAGAGATATTTCCTGAATTCATATTCGAAGAAAAGTTCACAGTTTCTAACAGCTTCAACAATTCGACAACGATTTAGCCATGAATATTCCATCTTTCGAAGCAACGAAAACATCAAATTATTTTATACAAATTCAATAATGTTTTCAACGGTTTTATAGGATCAGATAACTTGTAGACCCTTCAAGTAACCCTAGATTCAACGAGCGACATTATCTACACACCAGATTGTCCATCCCGATAAGACTTTCAATCAAATCCGAGACTATTATTTGACAAATCGTTGCGCAATTCGAAATAATTACCGATAATACCCAGTCGGGGCCGATAGCGGCGATTCTTATCGAAAAACAGAAGATATTGTAACGTAAATAAACTTAACTTGGTTTAACTAATTTTTTAACACTTAATCTACAACTTAATTTATATTACTACGCCACTGAATAAGCTCGATCGTATGGAGCTCGTTCAGACTGTTCTGACTCCACTTGAGGGTCGCCTATTTATCTCCGATACAGCATTCTCGATGTTTCGAATTCTGGCATGTTCAATTGTTTCCAATATTGACCGTTGTTTTCCGTGGCAGAGCGACTGGATGGTTCTCGAATATCTCCGGGGATGATCTCATCGCTGTCGACGGCAACGCGCGAGGCGACAGGTCGGCCTGGGTTCGTTACATTGCCCCTTCTTAAAGACATTTCGTCCCGAAATTTCATCGCTAGGTGTGACGATATCTGCTGACTCCCATATCTGCACCGTGAAGTTCGATGGAAGTAACACTCCACGGTCTTGATGATCGGTCGTGGAAGAGGGTTGCAGCAAACCAAAATCTTGACGCCGCTGGATCTGAATATCGCCTCCAGCATACTTCTTATGACTCTCCAGTCCAACCCATCAATACCACAGGACAATTTTGGAAGTGCTAGATCCACCAGATTCTGGTTCACCATAGTATCTCTTAGTTTGGTGAGACTCTTCCAGACATCTTCATAGGACGGTTTATCTTGGGAATGCCTCTTCAACTGTAGCACCCCACCAACTTCTGGATTCTGCCCCCGCAGTGTTTGGAGTTGACCAAATTTCTTGGAGAACACTACGGCGATGCCCCTGGACATTCGAAGATCTTCTGCCACACAGTGCGCTAGTGCGTAGTCAGCAGGCACCTCGAAAAGGTCTCGTGACTCCTCTCTAGTAACCCCATGTAGAACTTTCTGCCCGTTTGAATACAAGGACATAAACTTCTCGAACGTCATATCATCCTCCGGTGGCTTGAGGGTGCGAACTTGGTCATGGTTTCCAGCGTAAGGGGCCAACCTGTTGAAATGGACGACCCTTGGTTTCCCTCGGGTGGCTTATGGATTCGGTACACAAGGTCGTTTATCCTTTTCACGATTTTATACGGGCCTTCTCACGAGTTCCGCAACTTTGGTGATAGTCCACGACGACGTTTGGGGTTGTACAGCCAAACCAGGTCATCAACCTTAAATCCTCCAGCGTCGGCCTTGATGTCATAGGTCTTCTTCATTTTATCGCTGGCACTCTGGATGTTCAACGGACTCGTTCGTGGATGTCGTCCATTCTCTGCCGAAGTTTTGCTGACTTGTAGTTCCTCTCCCGCAGTGTCTTGTCCTGGCGGTATCCCAAACTTCAGGTCACAAAGGCAGTCCGCAGTTCTCGGCCCATTATAATACTAGCAGGAGTTTGACCGGTTGACTCGTGTACTGCGGATCGATAGGCCATCAGGAACAAATGAAGATACTGGTCCCAGTCTCTTTGATGGTCAGAACAACCTTGGACAAGTGGCGGTTGATCGTCCTGTTCATCCGTTCCACCATTCCATCGGACTGCGGATGTAGGGCCGTGGTTCTTGTCTTGCGGATGTTCAGCGGTAGGCATATTTCTTGGAAAAGGTTGGATTCGAAATTTCTGCCTTGATCCGAGTGCAGCTCCATTGGAATACCGAATCGACATATCACTCTTTCACCAAGACTTCAGCGACAGTGATGGCTTCCTGGTTGGGCAGGGCATAGGCTTCCCCCACTTACTGAAGTAGTCCATTCAAGGATGTATTTATTCCCGTGGTCGGATACGGGAAACGGGCCGGCGATGTCAATGGCGATTCTCTCGAACGGGCTGCCACGTTGTACTGACGCATCGGGGCCTTGGGTCGTATTCGAGGTCCATTGCTGCAGCGCATACAGCGCACTTCCTGCACCAGTCCTGGACGTCAGCGACAATTGGCCCAGTAAAACCGTTGCCTCACTTTCTGCAGGGTCTTCGTCACTCCCAGATGTCCTCCGGCGACTCCATCATGGATTTCACGCAGCACTTCCTCTCTACTGTTCCTGGGAACAATTATTTGGCGTCTGTCTTCTCCACCAATATCGGCCTCCAACGCACGTTTCAGGATCCCATTGTCCAGAATAAGAGGTTCCATTGTGCCCAATAGGACTTAACAGCCGGCGAGTAACCTGCGACTTCCTGCCATGATGGTCTTCGTTGCCCTTCTTCCAGCTGACGCAAGCCAAGGTCAGGGTCTCTCTCTTGGTCTTTCTGGATCTTGCTGTCATTCCAGTTGTCATCCATTGCCGCGGTTCTACAAAGTGTTGCTTCTTTCTCTTCTGCTCGTCGGCAATGTGAGCGGAATCATCTGGACATGGTCTTCGCGACAAGGCATCTGCATTCTTATGGCTAGTTCCGGCTCGATGTTCGATCTCGAAATCAATTCTTGGAGTCTCTCGATCCAACGTGCTCTGCGACCCTCAGGATTTTTTGAACTGTAAGAGCCATTTGAGAGCTGCATGGTCAGTTCTCAGCAGGAATCTTCTTCCATACACGTACTTGTAGAAGTGCTCCACTCCCTTTACAACAGCTAACAGCTCTCGCCTGGTGACACAGTAATTGCGCTCTGGTTTTGCTAAGCGTCTTGCTGAAATAACCAATGACCTTCTCCTGTCCCTCCTGGATCTGAGATAGGACAGCTCCAAGTCCCACGTTCTGGCGTCCGTATCAAAATAAATTTCCCTTTGGGTAGGGGATAGCTCAGTATAGGTGCGTTGATCAAAGCTCCTTTCAAAGCTTCCTGAATGAGTCTTGACATTCTTCGGACCACTGGAACTTTGTTTGGCCTTCCGTGAGCCTGGTCAGTGGTTTAGCGATGTTGGCGAATCCCAGCACATATCGGCGATGTATGTTGCATAAACCAAGAAACTTCGAAGTTGGTGAATGTCTTTTGGGATGGGCCAATCCTTAACAGCTTTGATCTTCTGGTCATCCCTGCTACTCCTTCCCCAGAGACAACGTGGCCGAGGTATCGTACTTCTTTTGGAACAGATGGCATTTCTTAGGGCTCAGCTTCAATCCGGAACTCCTCAGTCGCAGGAATACTTCCTCCAAGTTTTTCACGTGGTCCTCGAACGATCTGCCGACCACAATTATGTCGTCGAGATACACTAGACACGTGTTCCATGAGGTCCCTTCAATACTGTTTCCATCAATCTTTCGAATGTTGCGGGAGCATTACAGAGCCCGAATGACATAACGGTGAACTGCCACAATCCTGAGCCGATGGTAAAAGCAGTCTTTTCTCGATCTTCCTGAGCGAGTTCTACTTGCCAGTATCCACTCTTCAGATCAAGGGTCGAGAAAATCGTGGAACCAGCCAACGTGTCTGGGGTGTCATCTATTCTCGGGAGAGGGTAACTGTCCTTCTTCGTGACATTATTAAGTTGGCGATAGTCTACACAAAAGCGTGTCGATCCATCCTTTTTTCTTCACCAGTACGACTGGAGAGGACCAGGGACTGTCAGATGGTTCGATAACTCCTTCTTTCCCATATCGCTGACTATTTTGTCAGCCTCTTCCTTCTTGGCAAGAGGAAGTCTTCTTGCTGATTGCCGGATCGGTCGGGCACCCCAGTATCAATCTTGTGCTGGACCACATCAGTTCGACCTCCTTTTCCTTGTCCGGTATCGAAGATGTCTTGGTATTTTTTGACTAAATCTCTTAGTTTGGGCTGTTGAGCTGGTTTTATGTCTTTGGAAGAGATGGCAGCTAATTTTTCTAGTTCTGTGGGCAAGTTGTTGGGTTGGCTAATCGTACCTCGTACGCCCCGGATCACAGATGAAACTGACGAGCAGTGCCCCAAAATTGTTCCTTTCTTCAAGGTCACTGGAAATAATTGACATTCATGACCCTTACCGGCACAAATTTGTCAGCCGCAACAAGGTCTTCCCTAGTGCAATCCCTCGTCCAATTTTCTCACCCATGAAGTTTGGGCTCGAATATCACCACGTTTCCACTGCTCGTACTCCCGTCCAGGCGAGCCTCCAGAATGGTTTCAGCCCTCTCAGGTACGCTTACATCTTCAGCCAACAACACGGATCAACCCTCCTTCTCCCATGAAGCACCAGCTCTTCTCCGTTGACATGTAGGACGCCGTCTTTGAAATCAATTCAAACCCTCTGGAATTCATGATGTCCATTCCGATGATTGCATCGTCTTCGATGTGCGCTACAAGTGCCTGATGTTTCACTTTAGTGCTGCCCAAAATTATTTCAATCGGTAGCTCGCCATAAACAGTAGCTGGCTCCCTGTTGCTGTGCGTAGCTTCAAGTTGTCGGTTCAATCCGTTCCGGTGTTCTGGCAAAGGAAGGCCGAGAATTGTCCTAGTCGCACCTGTATCTAGTAGCATGGTGCAAGGCTCGTTATTGATGAGACCGTCTCGAAGACACCTTTGTTCTGTCGTTGAAGGATAGCGACATATGCGTTGTTAACCGGGGCTCCGGACACATGCCGACGATTGCCCTTCTCGTCGACCTTTTCAGTTTTCCTGCATCGGAGTCGATGAATGTTGGACATTTGCTACGCACATGTCCAATTTTGCCACAATTCCGGCATCTTATCTGTCTTTTCTCAGGCAACACTTCCTTCATCACTTTTCTTATGGCAGCTTCCAAGTTAGCAGGCTCCTGTGAGTCTTCCTCAATCGTTTGAACTTTACTTTGGTTTTTGCAGGATCGCTTTGCTGCCTCAAATTCCAAAGCGCGTGCCAGTGCGTCTACGAGATGTGTTGGACGAGCTAGTGTCAACGCTCGTCTGGTTTCTTGGTCACGGAGTCCATCCAAGAATGCCTGAACCGCTAATCGCTCCATTACATTTTCCGGTGTGGCTGGATATGCGAGACGAACCAAGCGTGCAATGTCAGCTTCGAATTCTGTAAAGGATTCGCCCGATTTCTGGCAGTGATTTTTCAGTTGGGAGTGGTATACGTGTTCCAAATGGGCCTGGCCATATCGTAATTCTAGATGTTTAATCAGCTGATCATAGTCCTCCTGTTCTTGGGCGGTAAGAGTTTGTAGAATATTCGTCGCTTCTCCACGTAATGCAAGTGTTAGTGCTACAGCTCTTTCCCCTGCATTCCATCCATTTGCTTTGGCCGCTGCTTCAAACTGTCGGCGGTAATTTTCCCATGGAGTTTTCGTCGAATTGAGGCGGCTTCATGGAAACTTCCTATTTCAGAAATGACCTTGACATCTTTTATACCCTCTTGAACTTTATCAAGTTCAAACTCAAGTCAACATTGCATTTTCGTTAACCATCTCTGTGGAGGGCGCACTATTAATTCGTTTTTCCAGCTTACTGATCGTTTCCTTCATTTTATCTACCTCCGTGTTCATTTGCTCCTAATTTTATCTATCTCTGTCTCAACGGTTCCCATTCTTTCTTCTAGAAAATTAGCCACACCACACAATTCTTTTTTAGGCCTTCTGTGTTTTCCAGGAACTTCTCTTCCAGGCTTCTTGCATTTTCTCGAAGCTTCTCTTCCAGATTTCTAGAAAGCTTCTCTTCAGATTTATAGAATTTTCTTGAAGCTTCTCTTCCAGATTTCTAGAATTTTCTTCAAGCTTCTCTTCCAGATTTCTAGCATTTTCTTCCAGTTTATTCATTACCAAACTTAAATCACCTCCGGGAACTTCGAATAAAAATGTTTCGGGGTCCTCACCTTCTTGTATAAGTCCTTCTGCAAGTCTTTCCTGGAGTACTTGCTTTTTACCTGTTGTTTCCAGTTCCCTTTCCTCCAATTCCTGTTTCAATTCCGCTACCTTCAAATCCGCAAGGCGCACTTTTCTTGAACACATTTTGTCATTGACGAGGTATCAGTCTGTTTTACACGAAAAGTTATCAGTTTGTTAAAAATTCACTTCGCGAATTCTTTTCCACGGGCCACCAGTCTATTGTCTGTTTCACGCGAAGAGTGTATCAGTTTATATTCCCACGCACAATTGTCTACTTCGCGAAAACCGGGCCACTGTCTATTTTCTGTTTCACGCGAACAGTGTATCAGTTTATATTCCCACGCACAATTGTCCACTTCGCGAAAACCGGGCCACTGTCTATTTTGGGCGTACAAAAAGGTCTATCAATTTATTTTTCTGACTATCCACTCCACGATCACTTGTTTATTTTCAAAATCCCACTTCTGACACCAATTGTAACGTAAATAAACTTAACTTGGTTTAACTAATTTATTTAACACTTAATCTACAACTTAATTTATATTACTACGCCACTGAATAGCTCGATCGTATGGGCTCGTTCAGACTGTTCTGACTCCACTTGGGGGTCGCCTATTTATCTCCGATACAGCATTCTCGATGTTTCGAATTCTGGCATGTTCCAATTGTTTCCAATATTGACCGTTGTTTTCCGTGGCAGAGCGACTGGATGGTTCTCGAATATCTCCGGGGATGATCTCATCGCTGTCGACGGCAACGCGCGAGGCGACAGGTCCGGCCTGGGTTCGTTACAATATTATCTTGTGTCATTCCAGAAACAGTAACACACGCCCATAACGGACGAGCCGTAATTAAAAATCTAAATCCCACAGACAAATCGATAAGATTTAGTATGTTATACCCACTGAACACTATTCCCCTGAATAACGAAAGAATTTACCATTTAGAAAAAATGCCTTTTATTTACGAAGAAAATAAACAACAAAAATTCGACATTCTGCAAAATCAAACACCTCAAATACAAAAATCGGAAATATCTGCCTATACGCACCGATATTTGAACTTAGGAGAAAAACAAGCCATCGAAAAAAAATTCTGACATTTTCTATAAAGACGGCGTACCTCTCACATCTACCACGGAAGTCAAACATACGATAAAAACGACTGAAACCCAACCAGTCTACACAAAAACTTACCGATATCCATTCCTTCACAAACCAGAAGTTGATGCGCAAATTAACAAAATGTTGAATCAGAATATCATTCAACCTAGTAAATCCCCATGGTCATCCCCTATCTGGATAGTACCCAAGAAAACTGACGCATCAGGCAAGAAGAAATGGCGAATAGTAATTGCCTACCGCAAATTTAATGAGAATCCAATAGGCGACAAATATCCAATCCCCAACATAACTGACGTGATAACTATCGTTTCGGACGTCCATCGTCTTAATGTGTTCAAAAGGTTTTCACGACGTTTCGAATGCTTGTATCTGCAATCGTCTTCAGGTGAATACTGACAAGTTTAGGTGCTACTAACCAATGTATATGACTGTCGGCGCAATGATGCGTGCAATTCCCATGTGCGCGGTGCGTGTAGTTTCGCGCGGTGTGGTGGTGCGTGAAGTTTCGTGCCTCTGCAGCCCGCCAGAAAGAGCAATCAGGGGTTTCCATACGTTCTTGATCTCAACGCTTGGTTGACTAAAGGCGTTATTGGCTTCGATGTAGGCGGCCTCTTTGAACTTTCGTTTGAACCAATGCTCCTCTCTATGTAGAACACTTGCGTCGTCCCATAGAACTCGATGGTGCTCAGTCCAGGCGTGGTCAGCAATTCCCGATTTTGATGTTTCTCCACGTTGAGTCCATTTCTTGTGCTCATCCAATCTTACCGATAACGGTCTCTTTGTCTCCCCAATGTAGGAATCTCCGCATTCACATGAAACTTCATAAATGCAATTCTTACTGATTTCATTTTGTTGTCAGGTTTGGTCTTGGTCAGGAAACTCCGTGAAGTACTGCCGGATTGGAAGCAGCTATTGATGTTGAACTTGTTTCCGATCCTTCTGATCTTCTCGGAGACACCTCTGATGTACGGAAGGCAGATCTGTAATCAAGTTACCACATCGTCTACCACCTCCAAACATAACTGACGTACTCGACCAAATAGGCAAATGCCAATACTTCACTATCTTAGATTTAGCATCGGGCTTCCACCAAATTCAAATGCACCCGACATTGGAAAAACAGCTTTCAACGTTGAGGGAGGATACTATGGATTCCTCAGGATGCCTTTTGGTTTAAAAAATTCGCCCTCCATTTTCCATGGATGCATGGATGATATTTTGAAAGAATACATTAACAAAATTTGTCTCATATACCTGGACGATTTTTTATTTTCTCTAGTTCTCTCCAAGAACACATTGATAGCATACAAAAAATATTTAGCAAACTGCGAGAAGCAAATCTAATAATACAATTAGACAAATCAGAATTCTTAAGATACGAAACTGCATACTCAGGACATATCATTACGAGGGACGGTATTAAACCTAACCCCGATAAAATTGAAGCAATAAAAAAATTCCCATTACCACAAACGACAAAACAAATAAAAGGATCCCTCAGACTTCTAGGTTACTACAGACGCTCTATCAAAGACTTTGCAAAACTAACGGAACCACTGACCTCTTGCCTAAAAAAAGGATCAAAGATAACTCACGACGATAAATTCATTAACTGTTTCGAACTTTGCAGAACTCTATCAATGAATGACCCAATACTGACCTATCCGAATTTAGAAAAAGAGTTCAATCTGATGATACATGCGAGTAATTTTGTCATTGGCGCCATTCTTTCACAGGGATCTTTTTTTTTGAAGGGGTAAAAAATCTTCTGAAGACGCACCAGCCTGTTGTTCTATCGGCTGGCCAGTGTCGGATTCGGTCTCTAGGGAACCGCCTACCAACTAAAAAAAATTCCCTTCAGTAGTTTACATCATACCGTATCAGAATCCGCTTTCGCATTACTTCAATAAGCATTACTTTCACAAGGACCTATAGGCTCAGATAAACCTGTAGCTTATGCTTCGAGAACACTAAACGACAGCGAACAAAACTATCCCACTATAGAGAAGGAACTCCCAGCTATAGTATGGAGTACAAAGTACTTTCGACCATATTTATATGGGAGAAAATTCAAGATCATTACCGATCACAAACCCCTACAATGGGTCATGTCTCTCAACGACCCAAACTCACGTCTAGTTAGATGGAGACTCAAACTCGAAGAATACGAATACGAGGTCATCTATGAAAAAGGAAAACTCAACACGAATGCTGACACCCTCCCAAGAGTTGAAATTCACGCAAACGAGACTTTCCCCCTAGACGAAATTCAAAATTACCCAGATAATTTCTTCAAACACCCCCCTGAAAGAACCCCAGACATCGACATATCCTCTATATTAGGAGAAATTCACGAATTCCCAATTATGACAATGTACATGACGACGCTCAACCCTCTTCTAGTAGTAACACCCGGAGATTAATTCCCTCTACACCGAACTAATAGTACGATCACTGTACATACCAGCGGAGAAAACTCCATTCCTGTAACTCCTATTGCAGAACAACCACTAAACTACTACAACAACCGAGTAGTAATAAAAACTATACACTATGGAGACAAAAATCCAATTATAAAACACCCATTTCCCAACAGAACACGAACAACAATTTTCCTAGCCACAGATCAACTTGAAACTAATATTATCAAGATGTAACAATAATACTTCACAGGAACCAACAAAACCGCCATATATTTCGACAATATAGACACATACCAACTTTTTGCAAAATCATTGCTAAACCTTCGAAACTTCAAGTACCGAAATAATCCGCTGTACCAATATCGCACAAGACATAACATCCAAAGAACAACAACAAGAAATTATGAAGAAACATCACGAATCATTAACCAATCATAGAGGGATGACAGAGAACGAGAAAAGCATCCGAAGAACATACTTTTGGCCTAGAATAGCTATAGACCTGAGACACTAGATCAACGATTGTGAAACATGCCAAACCAACGAATATGATAGGAACCCCCCGAAACAAAAATTTGAAATCTCACCAACACCTAGTAATCCATGTGGACATATTCCAAATAAAACAATTATAGACCCCTTCTCCAAATATGCACAAGCATACCCCCTACTGAGCAAAAGTGCCATAGACATAACTAACAACCTGATAACATTTTTCGGACACCACGGTATTCCCGAATTAATATTCTCAGACTCTGGAACCGAATTCAAAAACGAAATTGTACAGGAACTAACATCATTACACGGAATTAAAGTACCCTTTGGCACCCCAGGACACCACGAGTCGAACGCTAATGTCGAAAGACTCCACTCAACACTAATCGAACACCTTATATTACTAATGAATGACCACCCTAACGAAAATAATATGACCAGGCTAATGCCCTATGCCATTCTCGAATACAACCACTTGATACACTCAAAAACGAATCTAAAACCCATCGAAATAATAAATGGCCACCTCTCAACATCAGACCCCTTCCAGATCAAATTAGAACAGCAACTTTACAATGACTACTTATCTGAACATAAGAGAAAAATCCAACTCATATACACTAACATACACAATGACCTAGTCAACCAAGAAGAAAAAAACAATCAAAGAAAGAAACAAAACACGAGAAGAACCCCTGAAATATAAAGGAGGTGACAAAATTTATAAGGAAAACTGCCCTAGAAACAAAGCTTCGCCAAGATTTCACCCTGAAATAGTAAAAGCAAATAAAGACAATAAAATCACAATACTTGACGACAGAGTAATCCACAAAGCCAATCTAAACGCCCATTGTTTCAGATTGATCGTCCCACTGGTCCTAGCCAGGACATCCAAGTAACGAAACTGAACAATAACCTAGGCATCCTACCATTCCAACTAGAACTGCCAGAATGAGAGAAAATACACACACGTTCATCCACTACGTCAAACTAGACCCTATTCTCACTGAAATCGGAACTATTCAAATCCACCTAACATTCGCTATCAAAATGTTGAATTCCGCACTTCCCGACTCGTATCTAACAGAACTAAAATCCACTTTCCAAGCCATTAAAATCCAATTAATTATGTCACGCAAAAAATACAATTCACTTACACCAAAAAGAATAAAAAGAGGCTTTATCAACGGATTAGGCTCCATATTCAGAAGCATAAAAGGCAATTTGGACGCCGACGACGCGGAAAAATACGAAAACGCCATCAACAACCTAAAAACGAACCAAAATAAAGCCTTCTCAAAAATCAATGAGCTAATATCACTTTCACAACACATAATCACCACATTCAACACAACATTTTATTAAAAAAACTATAAAAACCAAATTAAAAAATAACCAATGCCACTTTTAACTTCAATAAGTACATAGAAGTTAAAAAATGTTCGATCAAATGACATCTGCTCTCATAATTGACGATATCATACTCGACGACTTAGAAAATGCGATATCATTCTCAAAAATTCATATAGCTCACCCTAGTGTCATAAACATTAAAGACTAAGAAACTAATATCAAGACATTATCAAAAGTTTACGATAAAAATAATTTGATATTTGGAACCCAAACACAGGATATTTATGAATATTACGAAATTCTAGAAGTAGCTTCATATAATGAAAATAACAGAAGAGTTTTTGTATTGAAATTTCCACTAGTAAACCCCTCAAAATTCCAATACTATCACCTTTACTCAATTCCCACCCCGAACCACACTACGATCATTCCTCCAGAACCCTTTCTAGTTGTAAACAGTGAATATTACCAGTATGTAACTGACCCATACACGACAAAATCCACACATATTCAAGGAACTCGAGACACCAGATTGCACCACTCAGATCCTGAAGATGACTTCGAAACCAATAAGCTGCCATCCACAACCCATATCAATTAGCCACGACGTAATTGAACAAATAAACGATGCCCACTACATCGTTATCACCACGGACGCCAGTAGATTCCACACGAAATGTCCTAATACAGACATACTGACCCTTAATGGAACCTATTTACTGTCCCTACCCCAAGGATGTATGTTCGAGACCCCCTCTGGACACTACTTCAACGAAGCCACCAAAATCACCCATCGACCCCTGCTTCTACCAGATTTGGTAATCCCAGAAGACCACCCCAAAGGAAAATTGGAGCCTTTGGAACTTTAAGACATCCTGGTAGACAAACTCCAAGCTTTACACCGTCAAGCAACAGATATTCAACCAATAGAGATGATCCATAACACAACTGTACACGCCATGACCATCCCCCTATATATGGTCATAATTATTTGCCTATGTGCCCTAGCAGCCTACAGAAGTCGGAAATACATCCAAAAAGGGAAATCTACCCGACCAACCAGGACTGTCCAGAACAAGAGAAAACCGTTTTTCTCGTCTGAAAATCTGTTTTCCTCACTAAGGATGGAGGAGTTACATAGTCTCCTAGACTTCTTATCGGCCCTTATTGCTGACCCCAGTGCCCGGTACGAGGTTTCCTTCGGGATGCCAGCAACACCGAATTTAGTTGTAGTTATCATTTGTTATTGTAAGGTCGATTGACCAGAATTTCATATTGTACAAATAAAGTTTTTTTTTAAAAGACACTCCGGTTTTTTCGAAACGTAATTAGCGCGCAGTCGAGAAATCTTCGGACAATGAATTTATTGAGAGATAAGTGCCATGTGAAGTGGAATGAATAGAAAAATCGAATTTAAACGGTTTTCTTCACATAAAGGATTCAATATAAAATTGAACCAGAGAAAGGTAGATCTCAGGTGAAAAACAACTACTTTCCTGGCAAATACCACGCAGAACGTTGAATGATATTCACCTGAAAATCCATGCATACTTCCATATAATATCAATGGACATTGAATGCAAATGTTTCTTTCTGATAAGCTCGATTATGTTTAATTTATGTCGTGTTCACCTAACAATCCGCATACCGGTTTCAGGCTTCTTGGCCCTCATCAGTACGGAGTAGTCAACCAGCCAAAGGTCCAAAGAACTCTGGCTGAAGTGAGACACAACGTAAACAAACCATCATCGATCTTGTAACACCTATAGGTACGCCGGAAAAGATAAACTTTAACTGGCGGTACCTAGTGACAGAAAAAAACACTCCGAAAATCTCCCACCTCGATAGGTTTCTAAATGAAAGATTCCTTCTCAGTAGGATGGCAAGCCCGTCTAGCATATAGTGAGAGATAAGTGCCATGTGAAGTGGAATGAATAGAAAAATCGAATTTAAACGGTTTTCTTCACATAAAGGATTCAATATAAAATTGAACCAGAAAGGTAGATCTCAGGTGAAAACAACTACTTTTCTGGCAAATACCACGCAGAACGTTGAATGATATTCACCTGAAAATCCATGCATACTTCCATATAATATCAATGGACATTGAATGCAAATGTTTCTTTCTGATAAGCTCGATTATGTTTAATTTATGTCGTGTTCACCTAACAATCCGCATACCGGTTTCAGGCTTCTTGGCCCTCATCAGTACGGAGTAGTCAACCAGCCAAAGGTCCAAAGAACTCTGGCTGAAGTGAGACACAACGTAAACAAACCATCATCGATCTTGTAACACCTATAGGTACGCCGGAAAAGATAAACTTTAACTGGCGGTACCTAGTGACGAAAAGAAACACTCGAAAATATCCCACCTCGATAGGTTTCTAAATAAAGATTCCTTCTCAGTAGAGATGGCAAGCCCGTCTAGCATATAGTGAGAGATAAGTGCCATGTGAAGTGGAATGAATAGAAAAATCGAATTTAAACGGTTTTCTTCACATAAAGGATTCAATATAAAATTGAACCAGAGAAAGGTAGATCTCAAGTGAAAAACAACTACTTTCCTGGCAAATACCACGCAGAACGTTGAATGATATTCACCCGAAAATCCATGCATACTTCCATATAATATCAATGGACATTGAATGCAAATGTTTCTTTCTGATAAGCTCGATTATGTTTAATTTATGTCGTGTTCACCTAACAATCCGCATACCGGTTTCATGCTTCTTGGCCCTCATCAGTACGGAGTAGTCAACCAGCCAAAGGATTTTCAGGTGAATATCATTCAACGTTCTGCGTGGTATTTGCCAGGAAAGTAGTTGTTTTTCACCTGAGATCTACCTTTCTCTGGTTCAATTTTATATTGAATCCTTTATGTGAAGAAAACCGTTTAAATTCGATTTTTCTAATGAATTTATTGTCACCCTGACAGAAATCACCAGTGCGCAAGGACGCATGTACATGTGTGTTCATACATTTTCAGCTGCTACGCTATCCATTGTCACTGTCTCCCAACATCGCCATCTTTCAGCTCTTGCGGTGAAATATGATATTCTCGAGCTGATATCTCCAGATTCCGAATAGTATGTGCCAAAAAAATGCAAATGAGAGATTCAAGTTCATGTTTTATGTTTATTTTCTATAGAACTGTTGGTATTTTTCTTGAAAATTAAAAAAAATTACATGAAGGAGTATACCTAGTGGACTAGACAATGTATTCAACATAAGAAATTTGACGTTTGATAAATGTCAAATATCATACTGATACAGCATGGTCATGTGGTCTGGTCTGCAAGGAAGAGGAAGTATGAATTGATCTGAATTCTCTTTATTGCTGTGTTGACGACAACTGCAGCGGAATGGTTGTACCTCAATCAATAAGTTCAGCTTCGGGAATATTCAATGACAAACTGCTGAAAATAGAGAGTCGTTTCAGCCCAGGGCTTATATACATGGTTTCAATGTATATTTTCTCACAACCTTTTTTTTTCAGGATTGGATTCTGCTGGACCAATTTTTTTTCAAGAAATAACTGGAAATCGTCTCACATCCACAGATGCAAAATATTATTCACACCAGTGGAGTTTTTGGATTCGTAAACCAATTAGGCCAAGCCGATTATTATCCAAATGGTGGTGAAAACCAGGGAGACTGCTCATGGATACGTTCTCATTCGCTGGCTTTCGTATATTTTGCAGAATCTATACTTACGGGGGGATTTATAGCAGAATCGTGTGCTAGTTACGATGACTACGTGGCAGGAAAATATGATCATAATGGGAATTCGGAAATGGGAACGTTATCAATAGACAAAAAGTAAGCTGAAATTCATCATTCGATTACATCAACTCCGTTGAGGCAGAAATATCACCAATTTTCGAAAGTTTTTGGAACGTAGTTCCTTATCGCGCGTTGCGAAAGAGGGCTAGACGGAATAAATTAAGACCAAAAGTTGTAACGAGACTTTTCGCTATAGTTGTAAACCGTGCATCGTGCGCGTGTTTCTCTGTCTGTCTCTCTCTCTCATAGAAAGCAGCCAGTTATTTTCGTTTCGTCTTTCTATTTCGCTTGAACAGTGTGGTGTCGCGATGATGACTTTTGTTGAGTGTATACATGTTTTTTGTACATAATAAATATAAAAAATAATAACAATAATGAATCCTGACAGTGTTTCTGCACAAGTTCCGGATATTGCATTGGTGTTGCGACGATTATTTTTGTTGAGTGTATACAGGTTTTTTTTACATAATAAATAATAAAAAATAATAACAATAATGAATCCTGACAGTGTTTCTGCACAAGTTCCGGATATTGCTGATGGAGTTAGGTAAGTAGAGATTTTATACAGACAATAATAAATGCTTATGTATTTTTAGCAAGTACGCATTATAACCTCTCTTTACTATTGTGCTAACCAAGTCATACGCGTTATAATCTCTCCATTATTGTGTGTTTAGCAAGTGTACGCGTCATAACTTCAATAAATTTAAAAGCAAATAAATATTTTAATATTACAATATCAATGCGTATGTACTAAAATTGAGCCTACTGATTAAGTTTATATCACATTATATTTGTTAATAATGAAAAAAATATTATTATAACTTAAAAAAATAAAATTTTAATACAATTCCTTCACTAATTAATCGAAAGGAACTACGTTCCATCCGGGTGTCCCTTGACACCTCTCAACTTTTTTATTCATGTTTTGGGTGAAAGTGAGTATTATCACACTTCAATTGATTACTAAACCAATTTTTTTTATTATTCATATTAATTATCTATGTTAGTACCAATATATTCATTGTAATTTGTATGTATCTTGTGGTTTATATTGGTTCATAATTATGATAATGGATGTAGAAAAAAACGCCTTAAGATTAATATTCAAAGGTCGCTCGAGAACGTCCAATCTACAGTACCTACTCCCCAAGATTCAAAATTCTTCGACGACCCTGACAACTTATACTTCGAAATAAAATTTAAGAATGCAATTTTTTATATGTACAAACAATGAGAAAAAAGAATACAAAAAATCCAATTTTGTCCATTTTACGAAATTAAAAAAATTCTTGAGTGACCCCTCAAAAATATTCGATCCATCTGAAATTTCAAGAGGTCCCCTCAATTACAAAAAACTAACATATTTCTATGCAAATTATTCGGTCATAATGGGTCACCCTAATATATACAGAGTGACCCATTTGAGAGCGGGCCACCTCTCTAAAACTGTTATTTATCATCCTATTCAGAGGGTTTTTTTTTTCAGTAGATAGACCATCAATAGTTCTAGTTGAATGCCATGAATTCTGAATAAAAATAAAAATTTCACGGCCTTCTTCGAATTTTTTTCAAGGTCAAAAATACAAAAAACATACTAGCGATTTTTTTTAATAAAATTTGACGACACCACTCTATTTGTGATGCTTCCAAATGAGTGTGACTGAAATTCCACGATGAAATAATTTTTTTCAACAGAAATATGGCATAAGAAAAATTCATATCTATTTATCAAAATATTTCGAATAGTCGTCATATAAATCACAATTCAGTAAACAGCAGTTAATCAAAATGGTGTCAAATTATGTTTCTTCTAAACGTAACTCCAAAATAACGTTCAAAATGTTTTCAGTCGTAACAGTCGAGTTTGTAAACAGCAGTTATTCAAAATGGTTCAAATTATGTTTCTTTAAACGTAACTCCATAGTATGTCCATCAGGACACTGCAGTTTTTTGCCAAAGAAATTAAATGTACATCTTTACATCAAATAGTAATCAATATTCAATAATCAATAATAACCAATATTGATAACATAAATGAACTACAAGTGAACGAATGTGGTTCGCTTTAATAAACCTGATAACTTGCTAGCATCTTTTGTTATATTGAAAATGTGTCGATCAAATTTGAGATCACTTTGAAATAGAATACCATGATCAGTAATTTCCAAAACTCGTTCCAACGTAGAACTCTGCTAAGTGTATATAAAATTATGTGAATTTTTACTCTTTTTGCTAAACGAAATAACCCTGCATTTTGACAGATTGTTCTTTATGGACCATGCGGAGATTTGGTCTAGGTCATTCTGCAGTTCAAAATAGTCATTTATGTCCGAAAGCAGACAGTCAGATAAAACTTTTAGGGGTAGATCATCAATGAAGATGAGAAAAACAGTGGTCCCAAATTCGAGCCCTGTGGCACACCGACCCCGCCAGGAAGACGTGAGATGTCTCACCACCATATGTAACATACTGAGGTCTCAGTTGAAGGAACGATGGGAAAAACTAAATTTAATAATTGCTCAGTCCATAATATTTGAGTTTGGCAATGAGTATATCGTGATTCACCTTGTCAAAGGCTTTTGCAAAATCGGTGAAAATACAGTCTACCTGTTGATTTGATTCCAAATATTCTGTTAGTTCGTTAGCGAATGTTAACAGATTGGTTTCCACCGATTTGTTTTTGCAGAAGCCGTGCTGATTTGGTGATATGATGTGTTTGAAACTGGCATACAATTTTTCATGCAAAATAAACTCGAATAATTTTGCTGCGCAGTTGAGCAAGTTATATATAGTCTTTTACTAGCTATAGATTTTATGTACGACCTTGTGATAACTTTGTTTTTTTTCTATTAATCAGTTTTTTGATGTTGGTATGTGGGAACAATTGTTTAATATATCAAGAACCCTTCCAAAAGGTTGTTGACAACCTCACACTTTTGTTCCTCAGCTTCGACTTGAAGAGGTTTGTCAGATGTTTGATTTTCTTGATGTTGGTATGTGGGAACCATATTAGTTATCGCTTTGTTTGCACACATGGTGGAGAAATGAATTTTTTGCAGAGAAACAATTTTAATGACAAGAACCGAAGATGATCGATTATCTTCATTGGAGAGATGAGTTATAATATATTTTAAATTAGAATTCCTCGGATTTTCCTTTTACGTTTCGCGAACCATTAGTTCAAAATTCCACGATTTCAGTGACTTTTTCTACAACTCAAGAATAATAGTAAAGTACCAGAACTCTAACAAATACGCGCAGCAATTGTCCTTTTAACCTTCAGTCATTATGTAATCAAGTGTGGAGTGGGTATGTTGTAGGTATATTGTATCTAGGAATTAAGGCTGGTTCACATCTTTGAAAACGTGTTAGAGTTGAAGCGAATTAAAATTTGTGTGACGGCTCATTCTACACGAATGACGTCTAGAAAAATATACGTGGGTTTCATATTCGCAAAAACAATTACAAAAATATAAACAAATGAAGATTCGAAAAAAGAACTGTCCAGTTTTTTGCGAATAGCTGGAAAACTAGAAGAATAATGATTGTCGAACAAAATCCTACAATTATTTCACTTCGTGGAAACCTTACGATTACTAAACTCAAAAGGATTATAATATTGCGATATTTTCAATCGTAATAACCTATTTCCCAACTAACAAAATAAAACAATAAAAACAAATGTTTTTTTACAAATTATATTGATACGTGCTGTTTTCGTATAGAAAAAATATCTGTTCAAAACATTTTGTAACCAGTTGTTATAATGATTTCATAAACAAATAGACTGATGTCATGGTTTTGAAAAAAATATTTTGTCAATAGATTTGTTAGAGAATATTATGATTAGGAAAATAAATAATGATTTGTTTGAAAATATGAAGAGGATGTTTATAAAATCAGATGTTACAAATGATTTCTGGTGAGTACTCTCTTTTGGAAAACATTCTTATTTGCCTCATTCACCTATATGAGTTCTTAATTGAAACTGGAATGGAAAATCAAATAACTATCTAAAACTGTTATTTATCATCCTATTCAGAGGGTTTTTTTTCTTTCAGTAGATAGACCATCAATAGTTCTAGTTGAATGCCATGAATTCTGAATAAAAATAAAAATTTCACGGCCTTTTTCGAAATTTTTTCAAGGTCAAAAATACAAAAAACATACTAGCGATTTTTTTTAATAAAATTTGACGACACCACTCTATTTGTGATGCTTAAATGAGTGTGACTGAAATTTCACGATGAAATATTTTTTCAACAGAAATATGGCATAAGAAAATTCATATCTATTTATCAAAATATTTCGAATAGTCGTCATATAAATCACAATCTTGTTAAAATAACGTTCAAAATGCTTTTCAGGTCGTTAACAGTCGAGTTTGTAAACAGCAGTTATTCAAAATGGTGTCAAATTATGTTTCTTCTAAACGTAACTCCATAGTATGTCCATCAGAACACTGCAGTTTTTTGCCAAAGAAATTAAATGTACATCTTTACATCAAATAGTAATCAATATTCAATAATCAATAATAACCAATATTGATTACATAAATGAACTACAAGTGAACGAATGTGGTTCGCTTTAATAAACCTGATAACTTGCTAGCTCTTTTGTTATATTG
>JAFIRS010005589.1:0-53582 GCA_018342105.1 Gonioctena quinquepunctata
AAAACATCTCAAAGTTCACTCATTGAAACCATGACATTGAATACACTTTTGGCTTGTTCAGAACCTCAAATTGGACTACTTATTAGAGCAGGTAACCCTACGGACGGGCAACGACCATACCACGTTGAATGCTACCAATCCAATCCAATCCAAAAACATTTTATTGTCGAAAGTAATATGTACATGTAAAACTTAACTAATATATATACAATTTTAAAGTTTGCAGTTTTTCCTTGGTCCTCTTCTTGTTGGAGGTGGGGGGGTAGGAAGGGGAGGAAAAACTGCCGCTCTTTGTTGGGGGGACTTTATCAGACTACCTTCTTGCCTTCCCATTGGGGGCGAAGGGGTAGCCCCTGCTGGTGTTGGCAGTGAGCTTTGGTGCTATATCAGCTTGTTTTATTACGAAAGGAACATTTATGGACGCCTCCTGCCTTTTGGCTTATGCGTCAGTCCTCTTGTTTATTTAAAATTCAATACTTAAAAATTCTGTTTTCCCTGTGTTTGTTTATTGATTCATATAGTGCTGGAAAAATAAGTAAAAAAACCAGCTTCCGGTACTTGAATGCTTTCAAAGGTTTTTTCCCTTTGATTCATCATTTTGCCCCTTATGTTTTATCTGCTGTGCTAGTTGTTGTTAATAGCCTCTCTATATAACTCTAAGCTTTGAAATATCACGCCATGTTTTCTTGGCTCGTTTGCTCTGACATTAATTATGCCTGCTGTAAGTGGGCTTTTTGGTAAGTGGTGTCTGTAAAACTTATCTGAAATTTTTTTCTGATGAACTCTATTAATTTTTCTACTCCTGCCAACTCGCGCAGATCATCCAACCGGATGTATCTGTTACTATTGGTAACTATACGGAGTGCTTTGTTCTGTAGCCTTTCCAGTCTCGATAATTGAGTTTTGGAGAGGCTACAGTAGATTGGGCAAGCGTATGTAATTGCTGGCCTAATTATTTGTTTATATATTCGAATTTTATTATCCATAGTCAAGTTGGAGTTGCGTGCAATGAGGGGGTAGGTCCGCCTAATTGCGGCCGCTCCCCTCTGCAACGCCAACGAGACGTGTTTATGCAAATTCAAACGCCTGTCCAACTCCACTCCCAGGTATCTCACTGAGGGCTTCTCCGTCACTTGGCTTTCTTCGATCATTAGCTTCCTGAAAATCTTCACATTTGTTCGTTTTTTCGTGAAGTTAACGACCTCTGTTTTACTCGAATTTAGCTTGATCTTGTTGTTCGCCATATATGGTATGATCAACCGATCCAGATGAATCTGGAGCTGCCTTGCAGCCACTTCGCTGCTAAACGAGTGGGCATAGATCGCGGTATCATCCGCGAACATAGCCGTACTCGTCTGCGCGAAGGTCGGAAAATCATTTGTATACACCGAATACAAGATCGGTGACAGTGAAGACCCCTGTGGGACCCCCGCTCCGATTGCATGATCTACCGAGCTAGTGCCATTTACATTAACTCTAAACTTTCTATTGGTCAGGTATGATTCTATTAATTTTATGAGGTAGAAAGGCATGCGTGCCTCTGCCATTTTGGCGATTAACCCTTCCGTCCAGACCGTGTCGAACGCTTTTTCAGTATCCAGCAGGACCATAACTGTGTTGCGGTCTTTGTGGAACGCTTCTTTTACCCCGTGAACAACCCGGGCTACTTGAGAGGTCGTGGAATGGCCTTTCCTAAACCCGAATTGTTCATCCGGGATAATTTTTAGTCCTTCCACACTTTCCGCAACACGGCTCAGGAGGATCTTATCCACCACTTCCGCCACCACGCTTAAAAGCGAGATGGGCCTGTAGCTTTGGATGCAATTCTTATTTTTCCCCACTTTTAGTAGTGGGATTACTTCCGATATCTTAAGACAGTCTGGATAGTGCTGCCATTTGATAATCGCATTGATTATATATAATAGATGTACTACCGCTTTCTTTGGCAGATTTTTCAGCAGAACGGCGTCGAGTTTGTCAAGGCCCGGCGCTTTGTTCCGCGGAAGATTCTTGATTACCCTCAGAACTTCTTCATAGTTTGTTAGAGCCTTTTGAAGTTCCGAGGGTATCATTCTAATCGCTGGTGTTTCGCGGATGTTTCTGGCCACTGCAGACACTCTCGCATGCTGTGGTCTTGTATCTGGTTTAGCCACGTGTACTCTGCTAAAGTACCCGCCAAATAACTCCGCTTTTTCCTGCGGATCTATCACCGCACGCTCAGGACCACTCACCATGGCTGGTATGGGTTCTCTTTTTCTCGTGATATTTCTAGTCGCATCCCATAATAAGTGGTCCCTCACGTTGAGGTTCTCAAGCTTCCGGTTCCACTTTTCAATTCTAATGGCATTCATCAGCTCAGTGATTTCAGAACCCAACCTCATAAAATGTTCCTTATGAGTAGGGTTCCTCGTCACTTGCCATCGCTTCCGTTCTCTATTTTTGATTTTTATTAAATCTTTAATGTATTGTGGAATCGGAAAGTTGTCTCCCCTCACGATTATTTTTCTAGTTGTTTTTTCACGCGCTACCTGCAGTGTTTTAATAAATTTCTTATTCCTCATTTTCTTTGTAATATTTTGATTTATACTATTTCCGTGTTCATTATATCTCTAAATTTCCGCCAATTGCAGTTAAAGTAATCAAAATGTGTTTTTTCTATCCTTTGATATTTCCTTTGCTTTTATAAAACTACGGGGCCTTCATTAATAGTACTCAATTCACTCATATCTCTTACGTTTTTATTAACAACTAGATCTATAATCGTCGGTGACATCCCGTTAAAGGGGAAATGGGTAGGATCGCTACTTGCTTCTATTATCACTTCGTTATCTATCGTGTACTTCAGCAGAGTTGCGCCATTCGGACTTGCTTTAGTCGGGCCGCCGTTCCACTGTTTATGCCTTGCGTTCAGATCTCCTGCCAGTATTACCTTTCTGGCAACACTAAACAGACTGTCCAAGTCTCTAGGCATGAACCTGCTCCCCGGTGCACTATACACCGAGAACAGGCACATGCCATCATCGAATTTGATCCCTATATGTTCGATTCCCGCATTTTGATGCGGGATTTCTGCATATGGGATACCCTTCCTAATAAGAATTGCAACACCGCCTGCTGCCCTCTCCCCCCCAGGCCTGTCGGCTCTAATGGTGGTATACCCCCTGAACTTCAAATTATGCTCCTGTCGGAGTTTAGTCTCGGACAGAAGCATTATATCAACCGAATGCTCGTGAATGAAGCTGCTGAGAAGCGCAAACTTCCCAGCAACTCCATTCGCATTAAGCATGCACACCTTTAAACCTCTACAACCTGCCATTGAACGCATAGAATTGTAGAGCGATTAACTGTCGTTCATCTTCATGCGCATTTATAAGCCGGCTATGCAGCTCACTAAGGGCTCTCTCAATTTTGTTTAAATCTACTAATTTCGATATTTTTTGTGACAGATCAATCAAGTTGCAGGCAGTATTTTGGGATGCGGGATAATAGGATCTAGGGGATGGACCTACGTTTATATCTGATGTTTGCAGAATCCGGCTTTCGATCTCCCTCGCAGGCCGCTCCCGCCTTACTTCAGCTGTTTGGAGCAGCGTCGTAGTTTCGACGTGCTCTCTTCTCGCTTCCATACGTCTGGGGTCTTGCTGGAGCAGCGCCTGGTTGCTGGCGTGCTCTTTTCTCGACTGCTGTTCCCTGTTGGCTTGCTGGAGCAGCGCCTGATTACCGGCGTGCTCTCTTCTCACCTGCTGTCCACTATCGTCAGATTGGGCAGCTCCGGGAAAGCTACTGATCCCTTCTGGTACTAGATTCCTGGTGGTCCCTTTTCCCATGCGTTTGCTTTTGGCTGGTCCGCATTTACGTACCTGGGTCCCCTTTGCTCCTCTCTTATTGCCTGCTTGTCCAGCAAATAGTTCAGTTTTTCCCTATAGACTTTGCAAATTGACGCATTCGCAGTGTGGGCTTCTCCACAGTTACAGCATTCTGGTGCTTCTTCAATTGTTTTTTTACAATCCCTTGTATTGTGTTTCCCTGGGCACTTTACGCACCTGGAAGATCTGTGGCATTTACTGGTGGCATGGCCCCAGCCTTGGCAGTTGTAGCACTGCGTTATTTTCTTGCTGTAGGTCATGATCTCCCAGGTGACTCTTGTATTTAATACTGTTCTTATTCTGGTACTGAGATAGTTCAGTTTTATTTTCGGACCTGTAGCTACTATGTACAGTCTTCTTTTTGTATTTTTCATCTTCTTTACATTTTTAATTTCCAGTCCCTGGCTTTCTAGGTCTTCTTTGATTTCTTCTTCAGTGGGCAAATTCTCTATTCCGCGGAGCACAAAGGAATACGTTTTTTCCTCGTCCGTTGTGAATGTGTGGAATTCTAATTTTTGCTCATCAAGGATTGCTATCATTTTATGATAATCGCTTTCCATAAATGTATTGAGAGTTGTCCTTGTTCTGGAGAAGTTGACTCGATACCCTTTTTTCAGAACTACCTTGAGTCTCCTCCTGAGTATTGGGCCTAGCCAATCCGTGCCTTCTACGATTATTCTAGGCATGTTTCTCTCCTTCGTTCCTTGCTGTTCTTGCTTTTTTGTTTTTTGTCCTTGGTCCTGCTCTACTATTGGGATCTCCTCGCTTAATGCTTGTGGGACTGGTTTGAACATCTTCCCTTTTTTCGGCCTGTTTCTTGCCTCTTTATTTGGCTCTCGTTCTATGTTTCTTTGCGGGGTTTGCTTGGATTTATTCCCCTCCCTCTGTTTCTTTTCACCTCTGCTGGTCTCTTCTTCCTTCTCCACTTCTTCCTCCGTCTCCATTCTACTCGGCTCTCCTTCCATTGGTAGGACGTCAAATCGGTTACTTGTTTCAATGCCCGCGCTTGTGCTAGGCCTGCTTATTTGTTGTTTGCTTTTTTGTTTTCTTTCATTGGTCAACTTGTCTTTCCTTCCCTTATTATCTTGGTACAGTGGTGTGAACTCCTCTCGTATTCCCTCGTCTGTTCCGACTATTTTCAGTCTATCTTCCAAATGCTTTATTTCATTCTTATTTTGTTCTGTTAGCTTTTCTAGCCAGTGATTATAGGTGATACTGTAGTTTGATTCTCTTAATTTTAAATATGGTATGTATTCGTTTGTGTTATCACTTGTATTTTTTCCAAGTGATCCATCGCTTGCTGCGTATACTCGCGGGCAGTTCTCTTGATGTCTTCTCGTATGTTCTTCAATTCATCTTCTGTTCTTAGAAATTGTTCTCCTCTTATGGTTTTGTTCTTGTATCTTCTTTGTTCTTTACCTATCGTCCTCACCATTTCCCTCACCTTTTCGTTTTCTTTTTTCCCTTTCTTTTTTTTCATTGTCTCCGTTGTTGAGTTTTCCCTTGCTGATTCTTGGTGAACCTTTCCCTTTTCCTCCTTATTTATTTTGTTATTTTCTCTTTCTGATTTTTCCACCCTTTCCTTCCTTAGGTTCCTTATTTTTTTCTTTTTTTCCCTTTCGATTTTTTCCTTTTCTTTTTCCTTCTCCTGAATTCTCCTATCTTGCTCTGCTATTAGTTGATATTTGCTTTTTTCATGCGGGCTACTTACCCGGATGTCTGCACTACTGACTTCCATCTGAGTTGTTACTTTTTCCGGCTGCTTTACCTTACTGGTCTCTGCCTCCTTTTCGTCTTTTTTCTCTTCCCCTACTTGGTTCTTCCCCATTTCGTTTCCATCACCTTCGTATTCGCTTCGAAAGTTATCAATTTATTTTTCCTTGCGTTTGATTGCAGCTTCCGCACTCTGCCAATCAATTTCTCCCACTAGCGTACGCCCTGCTGCAGTGTGCATCATTTGTGCGGATCCCAGGAATTTTATTTTATATGACGTATCGTTTATGTCCACCAAATACTTGTGGTCTTCTGTTGTTCCTCCACATACGCATTTTTTGGTTCTTTCACTCTCTATTGCAGCATCATTTAATTTGGCCCTGAGCTTGTTATGTTCTTCCTTTGTATATACTTCTCGTCCTACTTTCTCTTTCGTTGCTGCTTTTAAACCCAAGCATAGGTGTCTCTCTAATACGCCATCGCTTATTTCATACAAAATTCTATGATTTTTTTGGGTTCCTCCACAATCACAGGGTTCGTTGTCTTTCGACTTCAATCTTTCATCATGCATTACTTTCTTTTTTGCCGCCAGCTCCGGGCTCATTTTCCCCGGCCTTTTCCTTTTGGGTGTTCGTGGGTCAGAGGGCTCAGATTGCCCCTGCTTGCAAGAGGATCCTGACGATTCTTCGCCTGTAGATCTAGTTATTATCATTAGTCTGCTCCTCCTCTTTTGCCGGATATTTGTAGGCCGTTCCATCACGGTTTTATTCAATATTTCCGGTGTTTTTGGGGAAATTTCTGGTATTAAATTCCCCTCTTCCCCTATTTCAAACTGCAGTACCGAACCCCCTTCGTGCACGGTCTTTTCAACCTCGGATGCACTTAGGAGGTTTGCAGTTTGCTTTCTTGGCTGTTCAGGGAAGATTATCACTTCTTCGTTTTCTACATTTCCAATATAGGAATGGACGCTTCCCTCCTTGTCGGAGATTCCTTGGAAAATATCTCTGTTTGGCACAAGGGTTGTTTCTTCTACTTGTTCTATATTTCCTGTAGTAATACTCAGATTTTGCTCATTTTTTATTTAGGGGGGGGGGAAACTTCCGTTCGGCTCCGAATATGGAGTATTCCCTTGCTCCTCGTCTTGTTCCATCTGATTTGTTGCATATAGCCAGCTTTGGCAGTTGTGTATTCCCTATTTTGAAATTGGCGACCATTTTTCTTGATTGGAACACATGTCCTTCCTTCACCAACTCATCCACAAAGACAGGTGGCGAACTTTCGGGGGTATTGTTGGGAGTGTTGTCCCTGCCCCTTGAAGAATGTGTTTCTATGCCCTCTTTTCCTGAGGTGTTTCCGTTATTTTGAGGTTGGAACTCCTCTTCTGAGGGGTCCGACTCGGACTTGCCCTCTTGACTTCCAGCATTTTGCAGGTCACGTGCTCTGTCCGTGTCATCCAGGCAAATCTTGATAGGTAGGGTTGGTTGAAACACTTGGGCTCCTGGTTCCTGCTCCTTCTTGCCTTCTTGGTTTTGACCGGTTTTCCCCGGTAGGGCTGGTCCTTGTGGACCTTGATGCCGATTTTTGTTGTCCTGAGACTTTCCCTCATCAGAAGGGTCCTCTTTTAGTTCATTCCCATCCATTCTTATTTCATTCGAAGCTCGAATGAAATATTTTTCCTCGAGATTTGATCAATTTTTCGATTTCTCGGGCTTTTGATGTTTCCGCCTTCTCTTCGATTTTTCGAATGAACCTTGATTCTGGTTTTGTTTGGCTAGTCACTTTTGATTGGCTTACCACGCCCAGTGGGGCGTTGCCAAAAAATTTGACTAGTCTGGCTGCGACCGGCCAGGGGTTCAGTGTCTGGGCTCGTAGGTTCGAAGTTAAACTTGAACTTACCCCGTCGACTGAATCTACCCCCAACGCACTGGTCACTTCACTTTCCCAAGCACTTTTTTGTGCAATGCACTTGCGAATAGTTATATAACTAGGGCCTACTTGTATTTTCGGCCCTATTCAGCAAATAAGGATTATATTCTTTTTCTCAAAAAAGAGGATCTTCACTTGTAACACTATATTATTCGGAGAAATTTGAGGTTAGATCGACACGTCTACTCACTATGCCTCTCAAACTGCGAATCTTGAATGCTAACAAATTCAATCCAAATCCAAAATATATTTATTGTCTACTTCTTTTTACATATAAAACCTTAACTAATATATACATTCATTAAAAACAATTCTTTTGTCCTCTTCGGGATAGGTGTGGAAGAGGATAGGAACTGCTGCTTGTGCTTGGGGTTGTTTAGAGCACCTACTTGTCCTCCCAGGGGGGCGAAGGGGTGCTCCCTGCTGATGTTAGCAGTAGCGTTGAATATACCCGTTTGGCTTTTTTTAACATTTGTCATAAAAGACACCTCCTGCTTTGCTTATGTGTCTATCTTCCAATTATTTTGTTTTCAAAAGTTACCGTATTCATTTTCATTCAGTATTTTTATTTGATGCCTTTACCTGGCTGGAAAAATTTTAAATAAAAAACCAGCTACTGCTACCAAAAATCCAAATCCAAAAATATTTATTTCCAAAATTCATATACATTTGACTAAACCTAAAATATACATACTTAAAGCTACTATACATAATTACAATGCATGAGCACACGCTTGCCCTTCATAAGAGGGGCGAAGGGTGTGCCCCCGCCCAAAGGCGGTGGCTTAGTACATCCTCGTTTTTTGCCTTTAAACAATGCTAGTGTAAACTCCCCTCCTGCTTACGCTTATGGGAGTAATTCATTTATTTATTATCTAAAAAGAATTCAAAATGTTAGTTTTACATCGTTTTATCTAAAATTTTTCACAATTACTGTCTGGAAAAAGGGGGTGCCGCATGATTAGAAATCTTACGTAACACCTAAAAAACCAGCCCTTGACAATTCAGTATTAAAAAAACAATTTTAGTCGTGTATTTGAGTTTACATGTTTGTGTGTATTCCATTTGTGGAGATTTGTGTATTTTCTGTCGCGGAATTTCTGTGATGTTATTTCTGTATTTAATTTGCGTTTATTTGAGGAAGTGAATTTTTGTTTTTATTTCTGTCATTTTATTTGTGTTTGATTTCGGGTGTAGTTTGTGTAGTTTTGGCCGGGGCTGGGCCCCGGACCTCTAGCAGTTAATTTGAGTGTATATAGAGAAACGTTTCCGCCTCCGGAAGTGGCTCCCGTGAGCAATGCAGGGACTCTAATGCGGTCAATCCGCCGTCCCCACATGCCCCCGGGCCCACTCCAGAGTCAGGACGCTTCTCTAGACTGTTTGTGTTTCTGTCAAGTTATGTGTTAACTCTCTCAATATGTTTGTATTTGTGTTTAGAATGTTGACTATTTTGTTCAACATTTCCAATATTTGTGGTAGTGCTACTGCTACCCCAACCAAACCAAAATATATTTATTTCCACTTTCTGATACATTTTAACTAACCTAGTATGTACATACAATTATGAGCTACTATACAATCTAAAAAATAATAATAAAAAGTACGGACACACGCTTGATGCTTGAGGCATCGAAGGGTATGCCCCCGCCCGAAGGCGATGACTCTGTACATATTCGGTTCAATGTCAATTTTGAAAATTCAAATTTCTACTCCCCTCCTGCCTAGGCTTATGAGAGTACAGTCTAATTTTTTTTTTTTGATTTCAAGAATTCCAAATAATAATTTTCAACTAAGTATTTTATAACAATGCATGTGTATACTGGAAAAGGGGGTGGTGTGGGGTCTGAGCCTCACATTACACCTTAAAAACCAGCTTAAGAAAATTCTAATCTGAATTATTCCAAATTTGAGTAATGTGTGTTTTACTTGTGTTAGGAGAGTTTGAGTTTATTTGGGGGTGTTTTGTGTAGTTCCATGTTTGGAAATTTGAGTTTATTTGAGGGATGTTTTGTGGTATTTTGTGTTTTGCTTGTGTTAGGAGAGTTTGAGTTTATTTGGGGATGTTTTGTGGAGTTTCTTGCGGTTCGGAATTTGAGGTTATTTGAGGGAGTTTTTGTGTATGTAAAATTCGTTTGTGTAACTAGTTTTGTGTATTACAACAGCACGTTTCTATCCCCGGACCCGGCGCCCGAGAACTGAGCGGGGGCTCTTGTGGATCTATCCACCGCCCCCCCCACCGTCTCGACCGCCACCCCCGGCGATAGTACGTGCCATTATAACGCTTGTGTGTTTGTAATTATGTGACATAATTTTTGTAAAATTTGTGAGTTCGAAATAACTATGCTATACATGGCACATAGCATTTCTTTGATTTGTGTAAGCTACTGCTACCAATCCAATCCAATCCAAAAACATTTCATTGTCGAAAGTAATATGTACATTTAAAACTTAACTAATATATATACAATTTAAAAGTTTGCAGTTTTTCCTTGGTCCTCTTCTTGTTGGAGGTGGGGGATAGGAAGGGGAGGAGAGACTGCCGCTCTTTGTTGGGGGACGTTATCAGACTACCCTCTTGCCTTCCCATAGGGGGCGAAGGGGTAGCCCCTGCTGGTGTTAGCAGTGAGCTTTGGTGCTATATCAGCTTGTTTTATTTCGAAAGAAACATTTGTGGACGCCTCCTGCCTTTTGGCTTATGCGTCAGTCCTCTTATTTGCTTTAAGTTCGATAATTCAACATTTTTGTTTTGCCTGTATTTATTTACTGATTCATGTAGCGCTGGAAAAGGTAAAAAAAAAACAGCTTCCGATACTTGAATGCATTTCAAAGGTTTCACCTTTGATTTATTCATTTGCCCCATTATCTCTTGTCTGTTCTATTAATTATTGATTATTGTTAATGGCCTCTCTATATAGTTCTAAGTTTTGGAATATCACGCCATGTTTTCGTGGCTCGTTTGCTCTGACGTTAATTATGTCCGCTGTAAGAGGGCTTTTGGATAGATGGTGCCTATAGAACTTATCTGATATTTTATTGATGAACTCTGTTAATTTTTCCACTCCTGCCAACTCGCGCAGATCATCCAACCGGATGTATCTGTTACTATTGGTAACTATACGGAGTGCTTTATTCTGTAGCCTCTCTAGCCTCGATAACTGAGTTTTAGAGAGGCTACAGTAGATTGGGCAGGCGTAAGTAATCGCTGGCCTGATTATTTGTTTATATATTCGGATTTTATTATCCATAGTCAGGTTGGAGTTGCGTGCAATGAGGGGGTAGGTCCGCTTAATTGCGGCCGCTCCCCTCTGCAACGCCAACGAGATATGTTTGTGTAAGTTCAAACGCCTGTCCAACTCCACTCCCAGGTATCTCACTGAGGGCTTCTCCGTCACTTGGCTTTCTTCAATCATTAACTTCCTGAAAATCTTCACATTTGTTCGTTTTTTCGTGAAGTTAACGACCTCTGTTTTGCTCGAATTTAGCTTGATCTTGTTGTTCGCCATATATGGTATGATCAACCGATCCAGATGAATCTGGAGCTGCCTTGCAGCCACTTCGCTGCTAAACGAGTGGGCATAGATCGCGGTATCATCCGCGAACATAGCCGTACTCGTCTGCGCGAAGGTCGGAAAATCATTTGTATACAACGAATACAAGATCGGTGACAGTGAAGACCCCTGTGGGACCCCCGCTCCGATTGCATAATCTGCCGAGCTGGTGCCATTTACATTGACTCTAAACTTTCTGTTGGTCAGGTATGATTCCATCAATTTTGTGAGGTAGAAAGGCATGCGTGCCTCTGTCATTTTGGCGATTAATCCCTCCGTCCAGACCGTGTCAAACGCTTTTTCAGTATCCAACAGGACCATAACTGTGTTGCGGTCTTTGTGGAACGCTTCCTTTACCCCGTGAACAACCCGGGCTACTTGAGAGGTCGTGGAATGGCCTTTCCTAAACCCGAATTGTTCATCCGGGATAATCTTTAGTCCTTCCACACTTTCCGCAACACGGCTCAAGAGGATCTTATCCACCACTTTCGCCACCACGCTTAAAAGCGAGATGGGCCTGTAGCTTTGGATGCAATTCTTATTTTGCCCCACTTTTAATAGTGGGATTACTTCCGCTATCTTAAGACAGTCTGGATAGTGCTGCCATTTGATAATCGCATTGATTATATATAATAGATGTACTATCGCTTTCTTCGGCAAGTTTTTCAGCAGAACGGCGTCGAGTTTGTCAAGGCCCGGCGCTTTGTTCCGCGGAAGGTTCTTGATAACCCTCAGAACTTCTTCATAGTTTGTTAGAACCTTTTGGAGTTCTGAGGGTATCATTCTAATCGCTGGCGTTTCGCGTATATTTTTTGCCACTGCAGACACTCTCGCGTGCTGCGGTCTTGTGTCTGGTTTTACCACGTGTACTCTGCTGAAGTACCCGCCAAATAACTCCGCTTTTTCCTGCGGATCTATCACCGCACGCTCAGGACCACTCACCATGGCTGGTATGGGCTCTCTTTTTCTCGTAATATTCCTAGTCGCATCCCATAATGAGTGGTCCCTCACGTTGAGGTTCTCAAGTTTCCGGTTCCACTTTTCATTAGTGTTGGCATTTATCAGTTCAGTGATTTCGGAACCCAGTCTCATAAAATGTTCTTTATGAGTAGGGTTCCTCGTCACTTGCCATCGCTTCCGCTCTCTGTTTTTAATTTCAATTAAATCTTTAATGTACTGTGGAATCGGAAAGTTGTCTCCCCTCACGATTATTTATCTAGCTGTTTTTTCCCGCGCTACCTGTAGTGTTTTAATAAATTTCTTGACTTCCTCGTTGATTCCTTCTTTCGTGATGTTTTGATTTATTACTGTTTTCGTGTTCATTATATTTCTGAATTCCCGCCAATTGCAATTATAGTAGTCAAAACGGGTTTTTCCAATTCTTTGATATTTCCTTTGCTTTATATAAAACACTACAGGCACATGGTCCGACGTTGGTTCATTAATAGTAGTCAGTTCGCTTATGTCTCTTACATTTTTATTAACAACTAGATCTATAATCGTCGGTGACATCCCGTTAAAGGGGAAATGGGTAGGATCGCTACTTGCTTCTATTATCACTTCGTTATCAATCGTGTACTTCAGCAGAGTTGCGCCATTCGGACTTGCTTTAGTCGGGCCGCCGTTCCACTGTTTATGCCTTGCGTTCAGATCTCCTGCCAGTATTACCTTTCTGGCAACACTAAACAGACTGTCCAAGTCTCTAGGCATGAACCTGCTCCCCGGTGCACTATACACCGAGAACAGGCACATGCCATCATCGAATTTGATCCCTATATGTTCGATTCCCGCATTTTGATGCGGGACTTCTGCATATGGGATACCTTTCTTAATAAGAATTGCAACACCGCCTGCTGCCCTCTCACCCCCAAGCCTGTCGGCTCTAATGGTGGTATACCCCCTGAACTTCAAATTATGCTCCTGTCGGAGTTTAGTCTCGGACAGAAGCATTATATCAACCGAATGCTCGTGAATGAAGTTGCTGAGAAGCGCAAACTTCCCAGCAACTCCATTCGCATTAAGCATGCACACCTTTAAACCTCTACAACCTGCCATTGAACGCATAGAATTGTAGAGCGATTAACTGTCGTTCATCTTCATGCGCATTTATAAGCCGGCTATGCAGCTCCCTAAGGTCTCTCTCAATTTTGTTTAAATCTACTAATTTTGCTATTTGTTGTGACAGATCAATCAAGTTGCAGGCAGTATTTTGGGATGTGGGATAATAGGATCTAGGGGATGGACCTACGTTTATGTCTGGTGTTTGCGGAATCCGGCTTTCGCTCTCCCTCGTGGGCCGCTCCCGTCTTACTTCAGCTGTTTGGAGCAGCGTCGTAGTTTCGACGTGCTCTCTTCTCGCTTCCATACGTCTGGGGTCTTGCTGGAGCAGCGCCTGGTTGCTGGCGTGCTCTTTTCTCGACTGCTGTTCCCTGTTGGCTTGCTGGAGCAGCGCCTTATTACCGGCGTGCTCTCTTCT
Organism: Gonioctena quinquepunctata; assembly: GCA_018342105.1. Classification (NCBI taxonomy): domain Eukaryota; kingdom Metazoa; phylum Arthropoda; class Insecta; order Coleoptera; family Chrysomelidae; genus Gonioctena; species Gonioctena quinquepunctata. The sequence goes on from JAFIRS010005589.1 coordinate 13,530, forward strand.
CACCTGCTGTCCACTATCGCCAGATTGGGGCAGCTCCGGGAAAGCTTCATGATCCCTTCTCGGTACTAGATTCCGTGGTGGTCCCTTTTCCCTGCGTTTGCTTTTGTGTGATCCGCATTTACGTACCTGGGTCCCCTTTGCTCCTTCTTATTGCCTCTTTCCACAAAAATTTTTTTTTTAGTGTGGGCTCCTCCACAGTTACAGCATTCTGGATCTTCTTCGAGTGTTTTTTTGCATTCCCTTGTGTTGTGTTTCCCTGGGCATTTTACGCACCTGGAAGATCTGTGGCATTTACTGGTGGCATGGCCCCAGCCTTGGCAGTTGTAGCACTGCGTTATTTTCTTGCTGTAGGTCATGATCTCCCAGGTGACTCTTGTATTTAAACTGTTCTTACTCTAGTATTGAGATAACTCAGTTTTATTTTTGGACCTGTAGCTACTATGTACAGTCTTCTTTGAGTGTTTTTCATCTTCCTTACATTTTTAATTTCCAAACCCTGGCTTTCTAAATCTTCTTTGATTTCTTCTTCGGGAGGCAAATTCTCTATTCCACGGAGTACAAAAGAGTACGTTTTCTCTTCGTCTGTTGTAAATGTGTGGAATTCTAATTTTTGCTCATCCAGGATTGCTATCATTTTTTGATAATCGCTTTCCATAAATGTATTGAGAGTTGTCCTTGTTCTGGAGAAGTTGACTTGATATCCTTTTTTCAGCACTACTTTGAGTCTCCCCCTGAGTGTTGGGCCTAGCCACTCCGTGCCTTCTACTATTATTCTAGGCATGTTTCTCTCTTTCGTTCCTTGCTGTTCTTGCTTTTTTGCTTTTTGTCCTTGGTCCTGCTCTACTATTGGGATCTCCTCAGTTAATGCTTGCGGGACTGGTTTAAACGTCTTCCCTTTTATCGACCTATTTCTTGCATCTTTATTTGGCTCTCGTTCTATGTTTCTTTGCGGGGTTTGCTTGGATTTATTCTCCTCCCTCTGTTTCTTTCCACCTCTGCTGGTCTCTTCTTCCTTCTCCACTTCTTCCTCCGTCTCCATTCTACTCGACTCTCCTTCCAATGGTAGGACGCCAAATCGGTTGCTTGTTTCAATGCCCGCGCTTGTGCTAGGCCTACTTATTTGTTGTTTGCTGGGTTGTTTTCTTTCGTCAGCCGGTTTGCCTTTTCTCACCTCTTTTACTTGGAACCGTGGTGCGAACTCTTCTCTTATCGCCTCGTCCGTTCCAACTATTCGTCTTCTATTCTCTAATTCTAGTATTTCCATCTTGTTTTCTTCCGTTAGTTTTTCTAACCAATGGTTGTAGATAGTACTATGGTTTGATTCTTTTAGTTTTAGATACGGTATATATTCGTTCTTGTTATTTCTTTCGGTCCTCTCTATGTGGTCCAGCGCTTGCTGCGTCCTTTCCCGGGCGGTTCGTTTGATATCTTCTTGCAGATTCTTCAATTCGTCTTCCACTCTTAAAAATCCTTCTGCTCTTGGAGTTTTATTCTTGTATTTCCTATATTCTCTGTTTATTGTTCTATCCATTTTCCCCATCTCTTCGTTTTCTATGTGTTTCCCTTTGGGTTCTGATTTCTGTTTCTATTGCCCATCTCGCTGTCTGTTGTCAGCGGTGCATCCGTTGTTGAGTTTTCCCTTGCTGATTCTTGGTGAACCTTTCCCTTTTCCTCCTTATTTATTTTGTTATTTTCTCTTTCTGGTTTTTCCCACCCTTTCCTTCCTTAGGTTCCTTAATTTTTCCTTTTTTTCCCTTTCGATTTTTTCCTTTTCTTTTTCCTTCTCCTGAATTCTCCTATCTTGCTCTGCTATAGTTGATATTCGCTTTTTTCCTGCGGGCTACTCACCCGGCTGCCTGCACTACTGACTTCCATCTGAGTTGTTACTTTTTCCGGCTGCTTTATCTTACTAGTCTCTGCCTCCTTTTTGTCTTTTTCCTCTTCCCCTACTCGGTTCTTCCCCATTTCGTTTCCATCACCTTCGTATTCGCTTCGAAAGTTGCCAATTTCTTTTTCCTTGCGTTTGATTGCAGTTTCAGCAATTTGCCAATCAATTTCTCCTACTAGCGTACGCCCTGCTGCAATGTGTATCATTTGTGCGGATCCCAGGCATTTTATTTTAAATGACGTATCGTTTATGTCCACCAAATATTTGTGGTCTTCTGCCGTTCCTCCACATTCGCATTTTTTGGTTCTTTCTCTCTCTCTTGCAGCATCATTTAATTTGGTCCTGAGCTTGTTATGCTCTTCCTTTGTATATACTTCTCGTCCTACTTTCTCTTTCGTTGCTGCTTTTGAACCCAAGCATAGGTGCTTCACCAATTCACCATCGCTTAGTTCATATAAATTCTGTGATTTTTTTGGGTTCCTCCACAGTCACAGGGTTCGTTGTCTTTCGACTTCAATCTTTCGTCACGCATTACTTTCTTTTTTGCCGCCAGCTCCGGGCTCATTTTTCCCGGCCTTTTCCTTTTAGGTGTTCGTGGATCAGAGGGCTCAGATTGCCCCTGCTTGCAAGAAGATCCTGACGATTCTTCGCCTGCAGATCTAATTACCATTATTCTGCTACTCCTCCTTTGCCGGATATTTGTAGTCCGTTCCATCACGGTTTTATTCAATATTTCCGGTGTTTTTGGGGAAATTTCTGGTATTAAATTCCCCCCTTCCCCTATTTTAAACTGCAGTACCGAACCCCCTTCGTACACGGTCTTTTCAACCTCGGATGTACTTAGGAGGTTTGCAGTTTGCTTTCTTGGCTGTTCAGGGAAGATTATCACATCTTCATTTTCTACATTTCCAATATAGGACTGAACGCTTCCCTCCTTGTCGGAGATTCCTTGGAATATATCTCTGTTTGGCACAAGGGTTGTTTCTTCTACTTGTTCTATATTTCCTGTAGTGGTACTCAGGTTTTGTTCATTTTTCTCATTTAGGGGGGGGGAGATATCCGTTCTGGCATCAGAATATGGAGTATTCCCTTGCTCCTCGTCTTGACTTTCGTCTGATTTGCTGCATATAGCCAGCTTTGGCAGTTGTGTATTCCCTATTTGGAAATTGGCGAACATTTTTCTTGGTTGGAACACTTGTCCTTCCTTCACCACCTCGTCCACAAAGACAGGTGGCGAACTTTCGGGGGTGTTGTTGGGAGTGTTGTCCCTGCCCCTTGAAGAATATGCTTCTATGCCCTCTTTTCCTGAGGTGTTTCCGCTATTTTGGGGTTGGAACTCCTCTTCCGAGGGGTCCGACTCGGACTTGTCCTCTTGACTTCGAGCATTTTGCAGGTCATGTGCTTTGTCTGCGTCATCCAGGCAAATCTTGATCGGTAGGGTTGGTTGGAACCCTTGGGCTCCTGGTTCCTGCTCCTCCTTGCCTTCTTGGTTTTGACCGGTTTTCCCCGGTAGGGCTGGTCCTTGTGGACCTTGATGCCGATTTTTATTGTCCTGAGACTTTCCCTCTTCAGGAGGGTCACTTTTTAGTTCGTTCCCGTCCATTCTTAATTCATTCGAAGCTCGAACGAAATATTTTTCCTCGGGATTTTCGTCAATTTTCAGATTTCTCGGGCTTTTGTTATTTTCGCCTTCTCTATAATTTTTCGAATGAGCCTTGATTCTAGTTTTGTTTGGCTAGTCACTTTTGATTGGCTTACCACGCCCTTTGGGGCGTTGCCAAAAAATTTAACTAGTCTGGCTGCGACCGGCCAGGGGTTCAGTGTCTGGGCTCGTAGGTTCGAAGTGAGACTTGAACTTACCCCGTCGACTGAATCTACCCCCAACGCACTGGCCACTTCACTTTCCCAAGCACTTTTTTGTGCAATGCACTTGAAAATAGTTATATAACTAGGGCCTACTTGTATTTTCGGCCCTATTCAACAAATAAGAAATATATTCTTTTACTCAAAAAAGAGGATCTTCACTTGTATCACTAGTATTCGGAGATATTTGAGGTTAGATCGACACGACTACTCACTATGCCTCTCAAACTGCGAATCGCTACTGCTACCAAATCCAAATCCAAATCCAAAATATATTTATTTCCACTTTCTGATACATTTTAACTAACCTAGTATGTACATATAATTATGAGCTACTATACAATCTAAAAATAATAATAAAAAGTACGGACACACTCTTGATGCTTGAGGGCATCGAAGGGTATGCCCCCGCCCGAAGGCGATGACTCCGTACATAATCGGTTCAATGTCAATTTTGAAAATTCAAATTTCTACTCCCCTCCTGCCTAGGCTTATGAGAGTATAATCTAATTTTTTTTTTTTTTTATTTCAAGAATTCCAAATAATAATTTTCAACTAAGTATTTTATAACGACGCATGTGTATACTGGAAAAGGGGGTGGTGTGGGGTATGAGCCCCACATTACACCTTAAAAACCAGCTTAAGAAAATTCTAGTCTGAGTTATTCAAATTTGAGTAATGTGTGTTTTACTTGTGTTAGGAGAGTTTGAGTTTATTTGGGGGTGTTTTGTGTGGTTCCATGTTTGAGATTTGAGTTTATTTGAGGGATGTTTTGTGGTGTTTTACTTGTGTTAGGAGAGTTTGAGTTTATTTGGGGGTGTTTTGTGTGGTTCCATGTTTGAGATTTGAGTTTATTTGAGGGATGTTTTGTGGTGTTTTGTGTTTTGCTTGTGTTAGGAGAGTTTGAGTTTATTTGGGGGTGTTTTGTGTGGTTCCATGTTTGAAATTTGAGTTTATTTGAGGGATGTTTTGTGGTGTTTTGTGTTTTGCTTGTGTTAGGAGAGTTTGAGTTTATTTGGGGATTTTTTTTGTGGAGTTTCTTGGGGTTTTCAAAATTTGAGGTTATTTGGGGGAGCTTTTGTGTATGTAAAATTCGTTTGTGTAACTAATTTTGTGTATTACAACAGCACGTTTCTACCCCCGGGCCCGGCGCCCGAGAACTGTGCGGGGGCTTTTGTGGATCTATCCATCACCCCCCCCACCGTCTCGACCACCACCCCCGGCGATAGCACATGCCATTATTACGCTTGTGTGTTTGTAATTATGTGACATAATTTTTGTAAAATTTGTGAGTTCGAAATAACTATGCTATACATAGCACATAGCATTTCTTTGATTTGTGTAATGTCTTGAACTTCACTATTTGGGGGTGGGCCAGTTTCCATTTCTTGAAGTTCTCTGGTCTGCTTGTCCGTCATTTGTTGTGGAGATGCGCTCCCACCCTGGCCTCCCAAGGGGTGGGTTGGCGTTTTGCTGCTGATGTTGTTTGCCTTTTGGGGTTGTATTCCTCTGGTTTTTAGTGCCTGCAGATAAGCTTCACAGCCTTTGTAGTTGGCTGGATGCTCTCCTTCGCAGTTCGCACATTTCGCTGGTATTTTAGCGCTTTTTGTGCAATCGTTCGTATGATGCTCGAGGGCACATTTAACACATCTGTGGGTGTGGTTGCAATACGGGGCGGCATGCCCCCATCTCTGGCATTTTCGGCATAGGGTGATTAATGCTTCCGCCTTCGGGGTTTCCCATGTTACCACTCTATTTTTGATTATTCTTATTTTCTTATTTAGTTCTTTGAGGTTGTGTTTTTTGTCCATTATTACTAAAAACATTGGTCTTGTAGTTTTTCTCATCTTGTATATTTTGTGACTATCAAATTGTGCTCTTCTTTGAGTGCCTTGATTATTTCTTTCTCTTCTCTTATGTCATCAAGACCTTTGAGAACATATGCCTCTTCTCCTTTAGGTTTTTGTGGAGAAGCAAAGAACCCCACTTCGTTTTGTGTGAGGTAATCTTTGACTTTCCCAAGCTCTTGAGAGTTTTTGATATATATATGTGTGTTATTGTTTATGAATTTTACTTCATATCCATTTTTGCATATTTTTCCAATTTCAGTTTCTAGTTTGCCTTCTCGAAAATCCGTACCTCCCATGATGATAGGTAGGGTGCGATTTTCTATTATTGAGTTGGCTCCAATCATTTTTCCTTGCGTCTCAGGATTGTTTTTTCCCAGTGCGACTTTTCCTGGGGTGTCCTTGAGAAAATGTATTTTCCTCCTTTTTCCATCATGCTTATCTTTTTCAGTATCTCTGGATTCGTCTTCACTCGAATCATCTGTTTTACCATCTGTTTGGGCTAATTCCTTGTCTTTACGTTTTTTAGTTTTTTTGTCCGATTCTTTTGCCTCGGGGCTGTCTAACTGTTCGTCCAATCGGTTAATAATAATAACCTCTGGATACAGTGTTGTCGGCCTTGTCGGTTCTTCTTCGATTTTACTTGGGGTTTTTATTTCCTTTTTCCCCTGTTTTGTTTTATCTGGTTGAATTTCTATTCTGGGGGGCTTTTTGGGGTCCTCCAAAAATTCTTCCTTTCTTTCCGCTTCCTTGCGTTCCTCTCTCAGTTCTTTTAGGATTTCCTCCGTTTCTTTGTATCTTTCAGATGCTATTTTATACCCTGTTTCTTCTCTCGCAAATCGGGGTGTAATGGTTTGACCCAAATACGTACCCCCGTCACTAAAAAAGTATTCTTCTGATGTTGCTTCATCTTCAGATGATGCTAAATAGTTGTAATACTCATCTTCCAGGCTGATGTCGTCCGGCGAGAGAGTATTTCTCCTTTCTTTTGACTTCCGTTGTTCGTTCCGTTCTTCCATTGCGCTTTCCGATAGATGTTCAAAATATTGTGGCTCGTTTCTTCACTTTTTTCTTTGGTTTCCTTCCTATAAAGTTCCAATTCCCGTTTGTGTTCGGCCTCTTTCTCCTTAAATTCTTTAAGGTCTTTTTCAAATGCTATTTGCAATGGGCTTTTCTCCAAGGGTGCCTTTGCAGCCGCATTTTTCGGTGGCGTTTGCGCTGTCCCCTCGATGTCCCTTTGCTTCTGCTTATTTAGTTTCTCCTCCTTCTCTTTTTGATGAAATTCTGCCCTTGTTTAAAATTTCTGCCCTTTTTTCGGCTTCATGTGGGGGAAGAGATGGGGCACCCGCAGCTCGTGTCAAACCGGGTGCTTCCCCCTTCTCCACCTCTTTTTTTGTAGGTTTGGTGTCCTTGCTATACCTTTCCTCTAGGTTTCTCCGGTTTGTTCTGTACTTTTCCCAGAGCTCTGGGTCAAGGATTTCCATTTGATCTAGTATTTCGAATTCCATCTCGTAATCGGGATCAAATCGATATGGCTTTTCTTTACTTCTCCATTTATGATGTTCCTGAGTTTCCTCAGTGTCTTTTTCAAGGTTCGCACTTTGTCTCTGTGCCTTTTCTGTATTACATTGGCTAATTCGTCGCTTTCTGTTGAATTTGTGCCTTTTTTCCCTGCTTCTTTATAGGTGAGGTACAGAAGGTGTTCAAAATATCTAGTCCCTCCAGCTCACCTATTAATTCATCGAAATCGTCTTTATCGCTTTTTTTCATGATCTCGAAGTTCTTCCGCAGGATTTCATAACCTGGTTTCTTCAGTTTATCTTTGTTTTCTATTTCCTTCACTTTTGCTGATTTTTGCAATAGTGTTTTATTTGCATATTCTGCAATAAATTGGTGCATTTTGCCAAACATGGCAAAATCCCTCTTGAGGATTGTCAAATCCATTTTTACTTTCGCCATCCTGCTATCAGTTTCCTTTTCAATTTTACTTTACTTGGGATTTTGAATTTGCTCGGCTATATTCGATTACCAAATTGATATTTCATTCACTCTCAATTATCTATAGTGTCCATCTATCATATATTATGGAAATTTTTCCCCAGTTCTAGCTCGTTTCGATTTTACTTTACTTCGAGTTATTGCTGGAATATTTCCAATTTCGTGCCTTTCCCGTCCGTTCTCTGTGTCAGAGTACGTAGGTGTTCAAAGTGTTGCTGGTTTTGTATCAGCCTCCGTCTCCTATTGGCTCTGGTCCTCAAAGTGGGCGGGGGCGTGACTTCTCGTTTTGACAAAAGTGTTTTCCTTGGAAAAATTTTAAACAGTGTTTGTGGTGACGTCCAAAGTACTCACTTAGGATATATGAACGTCACTCACCTAGTTTGCACTGTTTTTATACTGTTTTTCTTCCTTCAACTATGCGGTTGCATGGCTTTATTGCTATTGCCTGGTTTTTTTACAATTTCTGTTTCCTAGGTGCATTTATCTGACGTTGAAGAGGAGGGGTTCCGTGGGTGAGGCCTACCTCTTCAGCTCAGTTTCTATGCCTATGGTTTCTGTCGATGTTCTTCCACCCCTGTTTGACCTTCCCAATTTTGCTTTGGGGGTAGATAGGGGATTTTATTTTCAATTCGTATTCTAAGTTCATGCAGCTGTCATGTTCTCAGTCCGTTCGTTTTCTCGGAATGAGCTTGTCCTCAGGTAGTCATACTTTTTGGTCGGCCTTAGGACTGCACGCTTTTGAAATTTTTCCAGTGGTGAGCTTCTGTTGCGAGTCGTACTCACTTAGGTATGCAAAAGCTCGCTCACCTGGTTTTCTTCGTTTTGCTGTCTCCCTCGAGTTTTTTGGATAGTTCGGTTATGTAATATCCTTCCTCAATATTCTCGTGGTTGGTATATACACTATTTACAAAGTCTTTTGGAGTGCTGGGGCCTTTTCAAGCCTTCAATACTCCTCTGCTCGGTCACCTGGTGGACATCGTCTCCAGGTGGTTTTCTGTATGTCTGGTTCGGTATTGTGAAATTCTTTCACTTTGGTGATGTTGTTTATATGTTCTTACATATATTTACAATTTTTTTACATTGGATTCTTCCATAGAAGGTCTTTTTTCAGTACTTGGCTGTTTCGTATCCTATGGTGGTGTCCCTCTTTATCCACTCCCATCAGCTAGACGGTTGGGATTTCGGGTGACTTTTTCTGGGATTTTCTTCTCGTAGGAGTGTGCCCTACGGGATCTATGCAGTATTTTTGTACTTTATCAATTTGAGTTTTTTCGCAAGAGCGGAAATTTTTCAGTTGAAACACGTCCGACCAGTTTGGATGCTCAAACGCGAATGCTACTGCTACCAATCCAATCCAATCCAATAACATTTATTCTTATTATATTTACATGATATCTTAAAACTTAACTAATATGTACAATATAAAACAATCTCTTCTCCTCTTCCTGGATGTTGTGGGGGAGAGGGTTGAGGAGGGATGTGTTGAGGCTTTGTGTTCGGGGAAATATAAGCCACCAGCTTGCCCTCCCGAAGGGGCGAAGGGGTGGTCCCTGTTGGTTTTAACAGGTAGCCTTTTTCCCATATTCGCTAATGTTTTTTCTGAATTACAAGTTTTAATGATGCCTCCTGCTTTCGCTTATGCACCTACTGTCTTTGAAGATGGAATTCCAAGATTCAAAAGTGTTTAATTATATCTTTCTTACTTTTCCACTTGTTGAGCTATCCGGAAAATAAATTAAATAAAAAAAAACCGGCTTATGACATTTCCTTTTACCCACTCTAATGGGCATGGCTTAGGTACGTGACCTAGGCCATTGGATATTGATTCCTGCAGGTCGGGTTTCCGACCTTATAGAATTTCAGCTGGTTTTACAATGGCTCGCGATAGAGTTCTAATTTTTCGAAAATTACCCCATGCTTCCTGGGAATTCCTTCTCTTATATTCGTTATATTTGCCGTAAGCGGACTTTTGGGAATGTGAAATCGATAGAATTTGTCTGATATTTTGTTGATATATGAGTCGATCGTTTCTACTTTCGCCAGCTCCCGCAGATCATCCAACCGGATGTATCTGTTACTGTTCGTAACTATGCGAAGGGCCTTGTTCTGCAACCTCTCTAACCTCGATATTTGGGTTTTTGGCAGGCTGCAGAATATTGGACAGGCGTATGTCATGGTTGGTCTAATTATTTGCTTGTAAATTCTCAATTTGTTATCAGTCGACAGCTTGGAATTACGTGCAATGAGGGGGTACGTACGCTTAATTGCGGCCGCCCCCCTCTGTAACGCCAATGCTATATGATTGTGCAAGTACATCCGACTGTCCAATTGCACTCCCAGGTATCTAACAGTGGGTTTCTCCGTCACTTTGTTATTTTCAATCGTTATCTTCCCGAGGATCTTCACGTTAGTTCTTTTCCTCGTGAAGTTAACGACCTCCGTTTTATTGGGATTTAACTTAATCTTATTTTTCTCCAAATACGGTGTGACCAACCGATCCAGATGTATCTGGAGCTGCCTAGCGGCCACTTCGCTTTGGAACGAGTGGGCGTAGATTGCGGTATCGTCCGCAAACATGGCCGTACTCGTTCTAGCGAAGGTCGGAAAGTCACTGGTATACAGAGAATATAAAATCGGTGACAGCGAAGACCCCTGTGGGACCCCCGCTCCGATTGCATAATCTCGCGAGCTGACTCCGTTGACATTAACCCTAAAAGTCCGCTCCGACAAATAGGAATCTAATATCTTTACCAGATACAAAGGCATGCCTGCCTCTATCATTTTGGCGATCAACCCCGCTGTCCAGACGGTATCAAACGCTTTTTGGGTGTCCAGCAGGACCATAACCGTGTTGTGGTCTCTGTGGAATGCTTCTTTCACCCCGTGAACAACTCGGGCTACTTGCGAGGTTGTAGAGTGACCTCTCCTGAACCCGAATTGTTCAGGCGGGATGACTTTCTGCCTCTCCTCAAAGTCGACAACACGATTCAGAAGGATCTTGTCCACCACTTTAGCAATTATGCTTAACAGAGATATTGGTCTGTAACTCTCTAATTTATTTTTATTCTTTCCCGGTTTTAAAAGCGGGATTATTTCTGCTTTTTTCAAACAATCTGGATAGTGTTGCCACTTTATGATTGCGTTTATTATGTAAATAAGCTGGACCAAGGCTTTCCTCGGGAGGTTCTTGAGTAGGATTGCATCCAACTTGTCAAGGCCTGGTGCTTTATTCCTCGGCAACTGGTTGATCACCCTTCGCACCTCCTCATAGCTTGTTATAGCTTTTTGGAGTTCCGGGGGTGTCAACCTCACCGATGGAATTTCTCTAAAATTATTCACCATGTTGTTAATGTGTCTGTGATGCTCTATGCTATCTGGCTCTATTTTATGAACGTCGCTGAAGTAACCGCCAAACAATTCGGCCTTCTCCAACTCGTTTGTCACCGAACGGTCGGGCCCACTCGCTATAGCTGGCACCGGTTCCCTTTTCCTTTGGAATCCTTTTGCCACATCCCATAGCGAGTGGTCCCGAACGTTGAGGCTCTCAAGCTTGCGATTCCAAACGGTATTCGTATTTTGCTCGATGAGTTCATTAATCTCTTTTCCCATTCTCAAGAAATTATCTTTGTATGCGGGATCTCTAGTAGCTTGCCACTTTTGCCTTTCTTTATTTTTGAGCTTGATCAAATTTTTAATACCGCTGGGAATCACAAACTTGTCTCCCCTCACGACTACTTTTTTGGCTGTTTTATCTCTCGCGATTTGCATGATTTTAATCAATTTCCGCGTCTCAAAGTCAATGTTTTCTTCAGTTATGTTCGCATTGATAGCTATTGTTCTATTAAGAATGTAACGGTATTGTTTCCAGTTGCACTGGAAGTAGTCATAACGCGTTCTCGCGGTGTTAGCGTATTTCTCCTGGTTTAGCTTAAACATTACAGGAACGTGATCTGATATAAATTCGTTGACTACTTCCAGTTCTCCAACGTCCATTACATTCTTTTGAACAACCAAATCAATAGTCGTCGGAGACATACTGTTGAAGGGGTAGTGCGTTGGTTCGCTACTATGTTCGATCATCACCTCATTGTCAAGCGAGTACTTCAGCAACGTGTTGCCATTGGCGCTTGACTTCGTCGGACTACCATTCCACTCCGAGTGCCTCGCGTTGAAATCCCCGGCCAGAATCACTTTATTAGCAATACTAAACAGATTGTCTAAATCTCGCGCTGTGAATTTTTTGTTGGGTGGGCAGTATATAGAAAATATACATGTCCCATCCTCTAATTTTATTCCTATGTGTTCAATTTCCGAATTCCTTTGAGGAATTTCGGAGTATGGGACATTTTTCTTTATTAGGATTGCCACCCCCCCGGCGACTCGTTCTCCTCCTACTCTATCTGACCTAACAGTGGTGAACCCTCTGAATTTTAAGCTATGCTCCTGCCGGAGTCTAGTCTCAGACAGCAGCATTACATCAACCGAATGCTCCTGAATGAAGTTGCTGAGAAGCGCAAACTTCCCCGCAACTCCATTCAAGTTGAGCATGCATGCCTTTATACCTCTATCTCGCGCCATTGAAAAAGAAGTATTGTGCTGCTATATCCTCTCTAATCTCATCTGGAGAATTCTTTAGCATATTATACAGCTCGTTTAACTTTTTTTCAACTTTCCCTACATCGACGAGACTCGCGATTTTTCTCGATATTTCAAAAATGTTACCTACTGTATTGGATTGAGGAGGTGGGGTATAAGGAACTGATGGTGATCCTGCGGTTGCTTCGATTCTTCTAGCTGACTGGGAAGGCATCTGACCATTGGCATTCTCCCTCCTTCTGTCTGTGTTCTCGTTGCCTTGATGGAGTAGCACCTGCTGAGCGGCGTACTCTCTTCTTGGCTCTCTCGATTCTAGATTACCTTGTTGGAGTTGCGCCTGCTGTGGGGCGTACTCTCTTCTCGGCTCTCTCGATTGCATGTCCCTCTGTTGCCTTATTGACCATTGGTTCTCCGCAGGTAGTGGTGCGTCTATGAATTTTGGTTCATTTGTTTGCCTTGTCGGTTCGTTTTGGCGTTCTCGAGTTTCCCTCCTTCCTTGCATATAATTTATTTTTCTTTGATATACTTCACAGTTCTTGGAGTTTGCCGCGTGAAACTTCAAGCAATTGCAACATTGGGCTTGTTCTTCCTCTCTTTTTGTGCATTGGCTCGTATGGTGCTCCTCTACACATTTTACGCATCTTGGCAGTTTTTTACAATTTCCTGTCGCATGTCCCCATTGTTGACAGTTGTGGCACTGGGTAATGAGCTTGTCATATCTCATGACTTCCCATCTGATTATCGCGTGCAGAACCGCTCTTATTCTGTTTGTTAGGTGACTTAGCTTTATGTTTGGTCCCGTCGTAACTATGTATAGAGCTTTCGAGGTGTTTTTCATTTTGAAAATTTTCTTAGTTGTCAGGCCTTGCCTTTCCAAGTCAATCTTGACATCTTCGGGGTCTGGATTGTTTTCAAGGCCCCGAAGCACAAATGTATGGGTTTTGTTCTCCTTTTTCGAAAATGTGTGGTATCTCGTGTTCAGTTTGTCAAGCTTGCCCATCACTGCTTCGTAGTCTCCATCTGTATAGGTCCTTAATGTTGATCGTTTATTACCATATTCAATTGTATAGTCTCTCTCTAGACCTCTCTGCATTTGCTCAAGGGCCTCTTTCCGAAGCGGTAATATCCCTTCAATTACTATAGGGGGCATTTGCTTCTGTTTCATTTTCTTTTGCTGCTCAGGCTTTTCCTGTGCTCCTGCTTTTTGCTGTATTTTTTGGGGGGTGTTTTCTGCTATTTCCATATCCGTGGTGCTTTCTCTATTTTCGGCATTTTCACTATTCGTTTCCTGGTTAGACGTTGATTTTTTCTTGTTTTTATTTTTCCCCTTGTTTTTCCTTTTCCCCGCCGTCTGGAAAGGTGTTTCATCCTGAACTATTTCCTTGTCTGTTTCATGGTTGCTTCTATCCGAAGATGCTAGTGGTTGGTATTGATTATGAACCTCTATGTTGAATTTTGGGAAATCTTTCCTTTTATTTAATAATTTCCCAGCTTCCTTGTTTACTTGTATTGTTTTTGCTCCGTCTATTTTAGGTGGTAACGCTTCTTCCTCCTTTGCAGACTCGGCTAATATATGTATTTTCACTTTATATTCTTCCATTTCATGTTTGTGTTTTTCGGTTAGTTTATCTATCCAATACTTGTATGTTGCATCGTGTATAGCTTGCGCTATTGTAGCATACGGTATAAAGTCTTTTTTCTTTATATGTTCCATTTCCAACTCTTCTGTGGTCTTTTTAGTCCATTTCTGTGCTTCTCGCCTTATATCTGATTCTAAGTAGTTGAGTTTATGTGTTGCTTCCATTAAGGCTGCGAACCCTTCACTCATATGTCCGTATTTATGTGTGTTTCTCTGTCTTGGTAGTTCTCTATCCATCTTCATTTCTGGTTGGATTTTTGGCGTTTTGCTTATCTCCTCCTTGCTTTTCGATGGCCCAGCTTCTCGCTTGTCTTTTTCGGATACGTTTGTCAGCTTCAATTTCATGAATTTTTGTTTTTTCTCACTTTCTTTGGCTTCTGCATATTTCTGCGATTCGAGTTTTTCAGGTTTTTCCTCCTTACCTTTGTCTTTCTCTGGTTCTGATCTTTCTGATTTTTCCTCCTCCTTCTTTCTTTCTTTCCTGATTTTTTCCCTTCTAGCCTTCTCCTCTTTTTCTTTTTCTTTTTCCAAGTTATATCTAATAAGGTCTATGTGTATGTCTTTCACTTGGTTTGGGACTTCTTTTTCAATTTTTGTTTTCCCTTCTTCATTGTGTAATTGTTTACTTTTATTGTCTTCCCCTCCATTGCTATTTTGATCTTTATCTTTTGTACTTTTTTGGTTTTCACCTTGTACCTGATTAGTACCCGTATCCTTTTTTTATTTTTCGTAATCTACTTCATTAATGAGTTCACATGCATACTCTATTTCCTTCATTCTAATAGACCCTGTGCATTTTATTTTTTGCGCAGTGCCATCAATACTATATAGGAATTTATGGTTTTCCATGGTCCCTCCACATTCACATTGTTTGTTACTAGAACTTATTTTTTGTTTCTGCATTTCTTCCCTGTGACGGGTTTTCTCCTCCCATTGCTGTGGGCTGTTTCTCTTTCTTTTATTTGTCTTCACTTCTTGGTCTTTTACTTCCTCTATTTCTGAGCTCTGATATCTACTATCGCTTGTGGTTGATTTATTTCCGTCCTCGGGTGCTCTCTCTATTCTTGACCTTCTTCTCATTAGCTTCGGTTTTGCAAATACATTTTTGCTACCTTGGGCATTATTATTTTTATTAATGGTTTTGGCTAGAACTTTTTTTTCCAGTCTTTTATCATTTTTATCACTTTTTAGACTAGCGCTACTATTGTTGGACGTGTCGTGGCCCGGGCCCCCCTCCTCCGCAGCATTTTCAGCTTCGGACGGTCCGAGAGGGTGTACCACATTCTTATCATCCAACTGATATATCAAGTCATCTGTTTCGATATTTGTAACTAAATTTGTTAAAATAGATTTAATGCTAGGTTCTATGTCTGAAGGCTCCTGTGAGCTAGACTGGTCTTGCCTTCCTATCTGGAAGTTTGCTTTAAGTTGCTTTGGTGGAGTATCTTCCAATTGCGAACGGCAATCGGAATAAGGTGTTATCGGGCTTGCCGGTATTTGTTGATTTTCCTCGTTATTTCCTGCTTTTTCTTGAAAATTGAACATTTGTTTCCTATTTTGGAACTCATCTTTCAGTTTACCCTGCTCAGACTTGGTTTCTTCATCTTGAGCGTCTTCATTAGGTGCGGGTAACCCTTCTATCCCTCCTGTAGAAATTTCGGGTTCATTGGACTTCCCTAAGTCCGGCGGGACCTTATCCTGTACGTCCCCGGCCATTTCAATTTCATTCGAAACAATTCAAGATTGTCTCAAAATGATTTTTCCACGAGTTTTGCCGATTTTGGTGTTTTCTCGTGTGTTTTGCTTAGCGTTTATTTTCGAATGATTTCGATTGAACTCTGCTAATGGTTTTGTCTGTGTTAAAGATTTCAGCTGGATCTGATTGGCTCCTGACTACCAAATGGGCGTCGCCGAAAATTTGACAAAACTCGGTGGACAGGATTCAGAGGTTTATTGTAGGAAGTCAACTTACACTAGGTAGTCGGACCCCTACTCACCCACTGATCTTTATCCACTCGAATCACTTAACACTTTTCACTTTTTTTAACGAAGTGATGTTTTTCAGTTAGTTAACAAGTTAAACAATTAGGGCCTACTAATATTTTCGGCCCTTTCAGGACATAAGTTATAAAAACTTGACTCAAAAATGAGCGTTTATGTTACTTATCTGGTATGAAATTTATTGATGAACAATAATTAGATATTAATGAATAATTGTTATATTCGTACTCAAGAGCAAAATTGAGGTTAGGAAACACACGTCGTACTCCTTTGCCTCTCAAATCGCGGTTCTCGTCTGATCACCGAAGTCAAGCAACGTCGGGCGCGGTTAGTACTTAGATGGGTGACCGCTTGGGAACACCGCGTGTCGTTGCCTGAAATTTTAATAATATATACTCTACTTGTGTCTGGCCGAATGACGAAATGTCCAAGCCAAAAAAAAAACCCTACGGACATACCAACTGCAACACAGAGAGTACGAAGGGAAATGCAATTGAATTATTTTCAACAGCAAAAACCTACATCGAATAAAAATCCAAATACGCATTCTAACCAACCGAGAAAAATGAATTCAAATCCCGAACAACAAAAATTTTGTTCCTACTGTAAACGTCAAGGCCATGTTTTAAATGTCGTACAAGACAATCACAACAACCGCTGTTCGGTCTCATGAGATTTTTCACTCGACTTACTGGATTGCTTGCAGTGTGATAGTATGCTTGCTGGATGATGATGTTTATGATTGATTGATTATGAATGTAAGACAACACTTACAATACGAATATTTAATCTCGTATATAAAAAATGACAATGAATAAAGACTGACGTATATTGACAAGTTGATGACAGACGTTGTTTTTCTTTTTTTGTAATTCGCCCCTCGCTCTCTCTCCATCTCTCTGTCTATTGACCAAATCGAGTGAGCCAGATTGGAAATCAAATGATATTATACAGTAGGATACAGTACAGGCCGCCCCCCTTGAAAGGATCGGCTTTCAAAAACAATACATATGAATGTCTTTAAATGAAAACTGTTTTTTTCAAGAGTTTATTGGTAAAGCGCAAACTTTAGACACTGGTCTTTTCAAAATTCCATTAGCTGTTTTTACGTTCACTACCCGAACTGTTTTGTCTTTACCAGGAAACACTTCAGTGATACGGCCCATTTTCCAACATAATGGTGCTGTATTGTCGTCCTTAAGAAGAACCAATGTTCCAATTTCGAGGTTCGGGTGGGGTTGTCGCCCTTTTGTTCTCTCTTGAAGATGGTTCAGATATTCATACGACCATCTTTTCCAAAAATGTTGTATTTGTTGCTGAATATTTTTGAAATGGGATAAGTGGTTGGTTTCAATGTCTCTGACGTCATCTTGAGGTAGAGTAGTTAATGGTTCGCCAGTTAGGAAATGTGCAGGTGTTAAAGGGGAAATATCATTGGGATCGTTGGACAGTGGGGATAATGGTCGGGAATCGAGGTCTGCCTCAACCTGAGTTATCACTGTGTATAGGCCCTCAAAAGTCAAGTGGGAATTACCAACAATCCTTTTCAAATGAAATTTTGCGGATTTAACACACGCTTCCCAGAGACCTCCAAAGTTGGGAGCATGTGGAGGTGAAAAATGCCAGTTTATTTTGTTTAAAGTAAGAAATTCATTGAAGTGATTATTATCTTTAAGATTTGATGAAATAACTTTCAATTCATGCTCAGCACCAACAAAATTGGTACCATTATCACTATGAATGTCGGTGCAAACACCCCTTCTTGCCACTAATCTTGTTAAGCATTTTAAAAATTACAACACCCTTTATTTCTGAACCCCAGATTTTAAATTATATGATTCAAATTCAAGAAGGTGAAATCACTTTGCCGATAGGCTGCTCAGATGGATACGGTTAGGCCGTGAGTAAGGTTCAATTAAAAAATAAATTATAAAATAAATCAACTTAACAAATTTATTCCAGATGGAATTAAAATGATTGGACAATATTAGAGAGTATTGAACTTCTCTTAAAAAGAATGAAAAATTACATAAAAACAAATATTTTCGACTCTGATCAAAACTGAACATTTACAAGATATGATTCCTCCAGTTGTTGGTGACACGGGTATACCTTCGGAGTTCCTGAGTGAGAGAGATGAAGGCTAGTTTCTTGAAGCTGGTCTCAGCGGTTCTAGGAGGAACTTGGTTTCAGCGGTTACGATGAAGATGGTCGTGGGTGGTTCTATAGTTGGTTTTAGACCCCCTTATCGGCGTGAATTTAGTTGATCTTCACGGACCAGTGCTGATAATGATGTGCTGTAAGACCTCCCAGGTTACTAGTCCTTCTGTCTCCGTATATGGGTTCCCTCCGTGGTATATATCATGCGAAGAAGATTATAGGAATCAATATATGTACAAAAAGGGGAGAACGAAGGATATCCTTTGAACCTCAAGTTTTATGTTTCAAATTTTAATCGAGAGTCAAAAGATAGATGCAAATGATAGCATACAATGAAAATCTCAGTCTATATAAAAGACTGGAAAGTTATAGTGAAAGAACAAAGATAATAAATAGCAATCCAATCTGCTATTCTGGAGTTAAATTTACAAGTTAATTTTAATAATTTAAAAAAATATATTAAAAATGAACAAAATTTAAAATCAAACAAAACAAACCTCACCCAAAACGTTATGTTCAAATTCAGTAAAATTTTGAAACAAGTAAGTTTTGATAAGGTGATTCTATGTACCAGAAGGGTAAAAAAATTAATGAGGAAAGGTATTCCAAAAGAAATATAAAAATTTCCTTGAAATTTTACCAGAGAAAAAATATAGTATTTTAAAGCAAAACACTATAAAATTGCCAGTGCAAAAATATACTATTTTAAAGCAAGTGCCAAAGGAAAATATAGCGTTATAACCAAAATACTCTAGTAAGCTACAAAAAATATAGGGTTTCTGAACCAAGATAATAGTCAGAGTAAAAGTATACTCTTCAGCAAAGATAAGAAGAGAGAGACACACGTCTTTCAGTGAGCACGACTCTCTTAGATAAAGATAAAGTGAAATAATTCTTTTTATTGAAGAATTTCCAAAGATTAACCGAAGAGGGAGACCACACGTGGGCACAACTCTCTTAGAAAAAGATAATGTTAAATAATTCTTTTAATTGAAGAATTTTTAAAGATAACTGAAGAGGGAGACCTCACGTCTTTCAGTGGGCACAACTCTCTTAGATAAAGATAATTTTGAAATAGGGCGGCAATTCCCTTTTCAAATCGATAAACAGGTAATTCTCAAAAAAATTGTGAATCTCCCTGCTCTTGGCGACAAGGTAGTAACTGAAGTGAATTGACTCTGCAACGATCAAAAATCAAATAAGCTACACTGGGAATTGAATGGAGTAATAGATATAAGAAATTTATTTAACGGAAATCAACTTTACGCTGGAGGCATATATTGAATCGAATCGAGTGTTCTGAGACCGTTAGGCCAGAGGTACAACTCTCTCTGTAAGCAATTCTTTCTCAAGAGAAAAGAAAATTACTCTCATAAACATATAGTTATGAAATAAAGAAAATTGCTTACCAGAGAGCCGTCCTATTAGTCACTGTCCCAGAACAATAAAATCGTATCTTCAATGGAACACTTGAACAAACTGGTCGTGTGAGGTAAGTAAGCTCTAGTCCATTCGGAATTACCAATTACTTGGTACCTAAAAATGCAAAAGCGTAGAACTGATTTCCAATAAAAAAATCAGTTCCCAATATTCGGAACAGATGTTACGTTAGCCACAATATGTAGTATGAATGATTTGTCAAAATGGCCGAAATATCTATTTTTAACCTTCAAAAATTACCATACGGTATATCTAAGAATTCTAATATTACAAGCATAAGGAAAAAGAAGAAAATGCTAATCAGCTACAACATTAATTGAAAGATAAAGAGAATAATATTACTCATATAAACTCCAGCAGTGAAACTCATTCAACTTATAGATCTTACCAAAATCAATTCCATCAGTCCACTGCCTATCTCGACGTTCAAATCAAGAAAGAGAACGATTATCCTTCGGTTCGACGAAATCACCAATTCTACCTGGTTTTTCAAACTGTTCTTGGTTTTTTCTATTGAAAACACTTGGAAAAACACAGCTTGACGACATGAATACAACTGTCACGATACCATCTTCACAACTGACAACAAAAGGCGCACTCTTCACGACCTGAGCAGTGACTACTGACCCGTTCCACCGTAAAGATAATCGGAAACGTTATGAGAAATTGGTTATGTATAAGGAAGTAACGAAAAATTCGTTACACACCACCACAACCCGGTGTAAAAATTTGGAAACCTAGAAGTTTACAAATTTTATCCTTTTGCAACTGAGACCAGATATTAAAAGTAAGCTGAAAGTACTATAAAAAAATTCGGAAACACTATAAATTCCCAGGCACAGAAAAAATTAAATAGGCATGCTATCAAATGAGTTTAAAACCCAACCCTAACTTTCAACAGCCCTGTATACTGACAGGCGAAAAGGTTGAAAAGTATACAAATCAAACAAAATATTTGTAAATTATAGCATTTACAAAGCTAAAGCTTCTACTCGTTGCACTACTGGCAAACTAAATGAGTGAAGGAAAAGATACATTTGAAAATATTCAAATGAGTAAATAGTAGCATTCACCAAGCTAAAACATCAGTTCTCTGTTTACACCACAGACTAAATGAACGAAGGAAAAAAATTGATTGCGATGAATGACAACATCCAGGCCCAGAAACTGTGTAACCGGAGTCCTCCCAAACAATCCAGCCAAAGTGTCCTCGTCGCTGCAAGGTATTAGGTGCTGCGCCGTTGAGGAACACTCATAACCATTCGTCCCCAGATTACTTGAAATAACCACCGATCCCACCGAATCAGGACAAGGAAGGCCCCATTCAGCACAAACCTGGTGAAACAAAATAATTCCAATATGAAATATAACCAATTTTGGTTTTACCAGCTGTCACCTACAACTGAAGTAACTACAGCGTCACCAAACTAAAAATGAACTTATGGTTCACGATACAAAATACCAAAAAGGGACGGGAATGTTCCCGTTTTTGCCACTGCGAGCAAGTCTTCAGCCTAAGCAGACCAGTCGAGCTGAGGTCGGCACAGTAGTTGCATCCAGCCGTCACCTTTAAGACCTAAAGTCATGATCACCCGTAGGCTCACGACTAACCAAATACAACCCCCCAATACCTTCCCTTCGAAAGATCCTGTCAAAAAAATTCAACAGCCAGACCGAACTATGCACGCACCTAACAAAAGCGAGTCCCTTCAAAATTTTGAATTTGCGCTAATTTAACTATAAATTAGCCAAGGAAAACAGACAGATAAGATAAAGAAATAAGATAAACAGATAATAGAAAAGATAAGATAAATAAGATAAGATAAATAAGATAAGATAAATAAGATAAGATCATATGAGAGATTCAAACTCAACCAACGAATGGGAAATTAACACCCTAACTCGATATTACAGTAACCACGATATGTTGCCAAAATTGTGAAACATAAAACTTATTACCTGAAAGAAGGTATTATCAAGAAATTTGATGTTCCACTGGAAAATTATTAAACAATCTGAAACGAAGTGAAATACATCACTTCCAGTTAAAGATATAAATGTTTAATACGGTAAGATACGAACCGATATTATTAGACAATCTTCGACGAAATGAAATACATCATCTCCAGTCGAAGATCCAACTGTCTAATACGGCAACGATACGATACGATATTATTAGACAATCTCCAACGAAATGAAATACATCATCTCCAGTCAGAGATCCAATTGTCTAATACGGCAACGATACGATAAGACATTATTAGACTATCTCAAACGAAATGAAATACATCATTTCCAGTTTAAGATCCGATTTTCTAATAAAGCCACGGGAAGATAAGAAACGAAAAGGAAATGACAAGTGAAATACATTGATGCAGTCTGTAACCAGATTTCATGAAAGACAAAGTAATTTTGTATAGATTCAAATTGAAAAAACTACAAAGAAACAGCAAAAATGATTCAAAATCAATCTCTCACATAAGGTGTTGACAAGGTTCCTTTTTGGAAGTACAGAGTTTCCATCAGGAATTACCAAAGATAAACACTTCCCAAAGTACAACCTTAGTCGACCCTTTTGCTACGTTCTACATCAACATATACACCGTTTCCTCAAAAGTTGACTTGACAACTGAATGATAAGTTACTGCAAATATTAGAAAAATGCAAGGTAATAAGGTGTATAGATATTCTCAAATAACCAAAGGATACTCAACTAAATAGTAGACAGTACAAACCGAAAAGATATAGAAAAATTTACTAATCTAGAATGAACAGGAATATATTCATCCAGTTTAGACTTTACTAAGTAAATGCCAGGTGAAGATCAAGTCTAACGAAGAATGGAAATGTATACCCAAATCGAATACATTGATGAGTCTAGCTCAGACCAGAATATTCAAAATTGAAATATTTTGTAATCATTTGAACTTACAACACTGGTAATGCCATGGTGAAGAATTCTAAGGCTCAACCTCTCACTAATGAAAGTCGGAAGAAAGTTTAACCTTCAGAAACAAAATCACAATTGGAAAATGTTTGATTTTGAGAGTGGCCAGTTTTGAAAGACTTTTTATCAACATCTGGTAAATGCCATGGTGAGAGATTCTAGCCCTCTCACAGAGCCCTAAGAGATAGATAAGTAAGATAAGGTTGAAATGATTCATCCATTTAAGTGGCCAGTTTTGAGACTTTTACTCAACATCTGGTGAATGCCATGGTGAGAGCATTTAGGCCCCTCTCACAGAGCCCCAAGAATATAAAAGTTGAAATTTTTAGGCAACACAGATGCATTGAGAGCATTTAACCTCTAAGCAAGAATAAAATAAGTGAAAGATTACTTGAGCAGTTTAAGATATTTCTCAACTCTGGTAGAAGTCCATGAGATGAAGAGTTTCAGCTGGCTCTCACCAGGCACTAAGAATGAGATTTAGATGGAAATGTTTCTTAAGTCAGTTTGAATCTTTACTCAACATCTGGTGATGCTTCATGCAGAAACTTTGAAGAGGAGTCCGACAATTCGAGCCCCACGTTGGGCGCAATTGTGCAACACCCCTTACTTTTGAACCCCAGATTTTAAATTATATGATTCAAATTCAAGAAGGTGAAATCACTTTGCCGATAGGCTGCTCAGATGGATACGGTTAGGCCGTGAGTAAGGTTCAATTAATGACTTTTCCTAGTTAATCAAATTTGTCCACTAAAAAATTATACATTAATTAACTTGACTAGTTCAGAGTTGGGCGCCAGACTTGCTAAAGACAAAAGTCAAAGATAAATAAAATTAAATAAATGTTACCTAGCTTGTATGGGAAGGCAAATAAATATGCAATAAATCAACTTAACAAATTTATTCCAGTGGAATTAAATATTGAACAATAAATTAAAGAAGAGTATTGAACTTCTCTTAAAAAATGGAAAAATTACATAAAAAAACCATATTTTGACTCTGATCAAAATTCGAACATTTACACCTATGATTCCTCCAGTTGTTGGTACACGAATATACCTTCGGAGATCTTGAGGAGAAGATGAAGGCTAGTTTCTTGAAGCTGGTCTCAGCGGTTCTAGGAGGAACTTGGTTTCAGCGGTTACGATGAAGATGGTCGTGGTGGTTCTATAGTTGGTTTTAGACCCCCTTATCGGCGTGAATTTAGTTGATCTTCACGGACCAGTGCTGATATTGATGTGCTGTAAGACCTCCCAGGTTACTAGTCCTTCTGTCTCCGTAGATGGGTTCCCTCCGTGGTATATATCATGCGAAGAAGATGATAGGAATCAAAATATGTACAAAAAGGGGGGAACGAAAGATATCCTTTCAACCTCAAGTTATATATTAAAAAACTTAATCGAGAGTAAAAAGATAGAAGCAAATGATAGCATACAATAAAATCTCATCTATATAAAAGACTGGAAAGTTACAGTGAAAAACAAAGATAATAAATAGCAATCAATCTGCTATTCTGAGTTAAATTTAAAGTTAATTTTAATAATTTAAAAATATATTAAAATGAACAAAATTTAAAACAAACAAAACAAACCTCACCCAAAACGTTATGTTCAAATTCAGTTAAATTTTGAAACAAGTAAGTTTTGATAAGGTGATTCTATGTACCAGAAGGGTAAAAAATTAATGAGGAAAGGTATTCCAAAGAAATATAAAAATTTCCTTGAAATTTTACCAGAGAAAAATATAGTATTTTTAAAAGCAAAATCACTATCATAAAAGTTGCCAGTGCAAAAATATACTATTTTAAAGCAAGTGCCAAAGGAAAATATAGCGTTATAACCAAAATACTCTAGTAAGCTACAAAAAATATAGGGTTTCTGAACCAAGATAATAGTCAGAGTAAAAGTATACTCTTCAGCCAAGATAAGAAGAGAGAGACACACGTCTTTCAGTGAGCACGACTCTCTTAGATAAAGATAAAGTGAAATAATTCTTTTTATTGAAGAATTTCCAAAGATAAACCGAAGAGGGAGACCACACGTCTTTCAGTGGGCACAACTCTCTTAGAAAAGATAATGTTAAATAATTCTTTTAATTGAAGAATTTTTAAAGATAACTGAAGAGGGAGACCTCACGTCTTTCAGTGGGCACAACTCTCTTAGATAAAGATAATTTTGAAATAGGGCGGCAATTCCCTTTTCAAATCGATAAACAGGTAATTCTCAAAAAAATTGTGAATCTCCCTGCTCTTGGCGACAAGGTAGTAACTGAAGTGAATTGACTCTGCAACGATCAAAAATCAAATAAGCTACACTGGGAATTGAATGGAGTAATAGATATAAGAAATTTATTTAACGGAAATCAACTTTACGCTTGAGGCATATATTGAATCGAATCGAGTGTTCTGAGACCGTTAGGCCAGAGGTACAACTCTCTCTGTAAGCAATTCTTTCTCAAGAGAAAAGACAATTACTCTCATAAACATATAGTTATGAAATAAAGAAAATTGCTTACCAGAGAGCCGTCCTATTAGTCACTGTCCCAGAACAATCAATCGGAATCCTCGGAACAATCCACTCGTCGTGTGAGGTAAGTAAGCTCTAGTCCATTTGAAATTACCAATTACTTGGTACCTAAAAAATGCAAAAGCGTAGAACTGATTTCCAATAAAAAAAAAACAGTTCCCAATATTCGGAACAGATGTTACGTTAGCCACAATATGTAGTATGAATGATTTGTCAAAATGGCCGAAATATCTATTTTTAACCTTCAAAAATTACCATACGGTATATCTAAGAATTCTAATATTACAAGCATAAGGAAAAAGAAGAAAATGCTAATCAGCTACAACATTAATTGAAAGATAAAGAGAATAATATTACTCAATTAAACTCCAGCAGTGAAACTCATTCAACTTATAGATCTTACCAAAATCAATTCAGTCAGTCCACCTGCCTATCTCGACGTTCAAATCAAGAAAGAGAAAGATCATCCTTTCGGTTCGACGAAATCACCAATCTACCTGGGTTTTTTTCACAAACTGTTCTTGGTTTTTCTCTATTGAAAAACACTTGGAAAAAAACACAGCTTGACGACATGAATACAACTGTCACGATACCATTTTCACGAGACGACAACAAAGGCGCACTTTTCACGATCTGAGCAGTGACTACTGACCCGTTCCACCGTAAAGATAATCGGAAACGTTATGAGAAATTGGTTATGTATAAGGAAGTAACGAAAAATTCGTTACAAAATGATTCCGAAGAAAGATCGTCAGATAACTCTAAATGAACCGCCTTTGTAACAAAACATATAAAAATACATAAATAGCATTTGACGATTTTTCTACTCCTGGTTTTACCATCTTTGATGTGGAATGGGCCAGCAAAGTCTGTGCCGGTTGTCGCAAACGGTCGTTGCGGTTGTAGACGTGAATGTGAAATATCTCCCATTCGATATCGACTTTCTATTGGTTTAGACCTGAAGCAAATTACACATCTGCGTAAAACTCCTCGAACGGCACTACGTCCGTTGATTGGCCAAAAATTTGATCGAACAGCCGCCAAAGTGGCTTGAGCACCTGCATGAAGATGCCTTAAATGTTCATGAAAAATTATCAATTTCGTAAAATTACCCTGATGTGGTAATGAAATCGGATGTTTATGGTTATATGAAATGTTGGAATATTTCAGTCACTCGATCAGACACAAACGTCTTGAGTTGATGTGGCTCAGTGTTAATCCATGCTAATACAATAGTTGAGTCGGTCCAATAATGAATGTATTCGATATTGTTAGGAATAGCTTGAAGTACCTTTTGGGTAAGTTGAATACCTAGCAGAGCTGCGCAGAGTTCGAGCTTGGGTAGTGTTACTACTTTGAGCGGCGCCACTTGGGACTTTGCGCAAACTAAATGAACATGGATTCTATTGAATTGATCAGTTGATCGCAAATAGCAACAAGTTCCATAGGCCCTTTCTGAAGCATCTCCAAAACAGTGCAATTCAATGGAAATAGGATTGGGACGTATAATATGTCTAGGAATATTTACTGAGTTTAAATGAAGTATTTGACTCGAAAATTCGAGCCATGAATAATGCAAAGTGACAGGGAGGCTTTCGTCCCAATGAAGACCTAGTCCCCAAAGCTTTTGAATAATAATTTTGGCTTTGATAGTACAAGGACCAATGAGACCCGAAGGGTCAAAAATTTGCGCCAATGCAGATAGTATTGTGCGCTTTGTGACATTTGATGCTTGATCATGACTAACAGTATACTTGAAAATATCTTCTACTGAGTTCCATGTTAAACCCAGAGTTTTTGTGACTTTGTCATCGGAAATAAAAGTTTGTGATGATTGAGATTGGACTCCGGAAATGTTTTCTAGAAGTTCACAGTTATTTGAGACAAATTTTCTAAGATTGAAACCGGCTGAGTTAAAATATGAGTGAGTTTCGATAAAACTTGTTTTCCATTTTGAACAGAATTGAAACCTGTCAGCAAGTCATCTACATAGAAACTGGACCTGATAATTTCACTAACTTGAGGGAATTCTGATTCATTTTCTATAGCTAATTGAAATAAAGATCGAATACAAAGAAATGAAGCACTGGCAGTACCATAAGTGGCTGTGTTCCATTGATAGTGACCTAGTTCTTGAGATGAATCAGAGCGCCATAATATGCGTTGCAAATCACGTTGATCGGGTTGTATGATCACCATTCGATACATTTCCTCCATGTCGGCTGTTACCATATACTGATAGGTTCGAAATCTGGTCACTATTGCAAACAAATCTTTCTGAATGGTAAGACCCACTTTTGAAACATCATTCAGTGAAATCCCACTAGAAGTTTTTGCCGAACCATCAAAAACGACACGGAGCTTTGTGGTAGTACTGGCCAGTTTCAATACGCCATGATGAGGTAAATAGTATGTCAAATTTCTAAACGAATCATTTTTAGTATTCAATTTTGACATATGTCCGAGTTCCTCATATTCGTTCATAAAAAAGACATGTTGTGGCTTGAAATCAGGGTTTTTTTATTGTTTTTTCTCTATGGCATGAAACCTCTTGAGAGCTGTGTCAAAAGACTCCCCAAGTTGTTTTATGTTGTCTTTAATAGGCAAACTGACAACGAATCTACCGGATTCATTGCGAACTGTGGTTTTAATAAAATGTTCTTCGCATTCTGCTTCTTCTGGAGAATATTTCACTTGTGTTTGACATTCTCCTATTTTCCAGAAGCGCTCTAACAAATCTTGAATATTATCATTCTGTAATGTAAGATTACACACTGGAGTATTTGCATATGATATTGGCAAAGTTCCGGACAATATCCACCCTAGCCTTGTTTTTTGTAAAACTGTATGATTATTGAGTAAATTTATACGTCCGACACAAATCAAATCCCAAAAAATAGAAGCTCCAATGAGCAGGTCGATTGGACCAGGTTCATTGAATTGTTCATCTGCCAAAACAATATTTTGTGGAATTTTGAGATAGCTTATATCAAATGAAAATGCAGGTAAGTCCCTTGTGATTTTCTTAGATATCAAGAAGGGTTCATCTCGTAAAACGTACGAATTTGTTGTTGATTTAATCGTAGCATGAGTTTTGTAGAGTATGGACGTTATATTCGAACCGAAACCTTCAACTGAATGTCTAATCTTTGATAGAGGAAGTTGTAGAATTTCGAATAACCTTTCAGTGATGAAATTTGACTGTGAGCAGTTGTCTAGAATAGCTCGATATTTATGAGTTCCACCATATTTATCATTAATGCATATTATTGCTGTAGAAAGCATTACGTATGATTCAAAGTGTGCATTTTTCGGCGAGCAAGCAGTAGACGTTGATTGTGAAATGTTAGAAACAGATTGTGAAGGACCTTCAATACTTGGCAAAGGCGCCGAGGCTGTGACAGTAGAAGATTGTTCTCTTCCTAAATGCAAAAGAGTATTGTGACGAAGAGAACATTTCTTACAAGAATGTGGATTTTTACAATCCTTTGATGAGTGTCCCTTTCGTAAACAGTTTTTACATGTCTTCAGTTTCCTGACTTCGTTAATACGTTGTGGTATACTAAGTTTCAGAAAATTTTCACATGTAAATATAAAATGATCCTTTTGGCAAATAATGCACACTGGATCTGTGGTAGCAACATGCACAATACTTGAATTGTGAGATGTTCTTTTAACTAAATGTTTTGGCGTTGAATGACAAACTTGCTTGTTCGAATGTAAACCCTCTAATAGTTGGCACTTTTGATTTAAAAATGAAGTGAATTCTTTAAATGTAGGTAGATCTGATTCAAGATTCAATGCATGCTCCTCCCACTCACGTTTTGTAGTCGCATCTAATTTGGATGAAACTATGTGGATGATGAGAGTGTCCCATTTGTCTACAGGTAATTGTAAAGATTCAAGACTTCTCAAATGTTGATTTACAGTATCAATTATATTTCTGAGCAAAATGTGCGACTCTTTCTGCATACTCTGCAGATCAGATATTGCGTTTAAATGCGATTGAATTATGACCCTCTTATTTTGATACCGTTCGCAGAGGAGATCCCACGCTTTATCGTAATTTGCTTCAGATACTTCCAAAGCTGTCAAGACATTTGCGGCTTCACCTTTGATGCAAGATTTCAGATACCAAAATTTTTTAATTTTATTTATAGATTGGCAATTATGGATCATGGCTTTGTAGGTATCAGCAAATTGAAGCCATTTTTCGTATGACCCATGAAATTCAGGTAAATTCAATTTTGGCAATTTTGAATTCGTGTTTTGTATAACTGAATTATTTAGAAGATTTTGAGGATTCGGAGGGGTGTTTACAATGATTGGGGGTTGTGTAAATTGTTTTACCAACCGCTTTGCGTGACCAACAGCTTTGAAAAAAGAGTTTTCAAGTTCTTCTCTTTCAGTAAGTTGATCTTCAACTGTGGTGTTTTTGTCTGTCAATTCTAATTCCGTTTGAATATTTTGTAGCTCATTCCATTAATGATCCATTTTTTCTAAACGTGTACATAATTCTTCTAATAGAGAATCATCTGTTATGTTTTGTTAGAATTTTGAAAAACGTGTAATATGTGCTTTGATACCACCTCGTTTGTAATGCAAAGTTTTGATTTGTTCTTCGGTCATTTTGACCGATGGGAACCCACAGCGATAAATAAGTTGAGAACAAAGAAGGATAATTGGTTAAGGAAAGCGAGACTTACTCTTGGATGTATCCCCAGTTACCTTTCACTGAATGGCTATGGTTGTCTTGTCTGGTTTTCAAATTTCAACGGAACTAGCACAGGAAAGTGGGATTGTTTATTGGAACCAAGTCCTAACTTGACTAGTTTGCTGATATGTAATTGGGAAGTCTTGTTTGAATTGATTGATTCGAAGGACCTGAGTTGATGTGAATGCTTCTTCGATTTGAGTAAACTGTTTGAATCATATCCGCCTCGAAGCGGCCATGGTCGGTCTCATGAGATTTTTCACTCGACTTACTGGATTGCTTGCAGTGTGATAGTATGCTTGCTGGATGATGATATTTATGATTGATTGATTATGAATGTCAGACAACACTTACAATACGAATATTTAATCTCGTATATAAAAAATGACAATGAATAAAGACTGACTTATATTGACAAGTTGATGACAGACGTTGTTTTTCTTTTTTTGTAATTCGCCCCTCGCTCTCTCTCCATCTTTCTGTCTATTGACCAAATCGAGTGAGCCAGATTGGAAATCAAATGATATTATACAGTAGGATACAGTACAACCGCAACAAAATTTCCAAAGGCCAAATTTTCCCCAACAGAATACGAACTTCCAACAGGATCCCAGATTCTAACAAAACTTCAGACCTAATCAACCAAATCAATCAAATCAATCAAATCAACCAAATCAATCAAACAATCAGAATCAATCCCAATTCAGACCACCAATAATTAGGCCAAATCCTAATTTCAATCAACAATGGCCTTCAGCCATCCAACAAAACCCGAATTTCAACAAATTCAGTTGTCAGCGAACTCACCACCTGAATACACGAAACCCCAGTGCTGATAATTATACCGATAATTATCAAGAATACTAATATTCCACAAACGGTAATTACATAGATGATTATCAAGATTCCCAAAATTTTGGTGCTGAAAGTTATACCGATAATTATCAGGAAAACCAATCAAATATTTCCGATCATACTAATGATCAGTATGATTTTGGATATTCGGAAACCCAACCGAATCAATACGAATATTTTCAGGATTTTCCAATAGGCCCAATATCTTTCGATTCACCGATCAATCAATCGATAGATCCCACTTCAGAGCTCCAAGCCCAAGTGCAACCCCTGAATATATCAGACAATCTCAACCCAAACTTGAACTTCCCCGAACAAATGTTCCTATAACTCAATAACTCACAATCAATTCCAAAAACTTGTATTATATCATGGACGCAACCAATACCTATAAAATACTTATCGATACTGGTGCTGGTCTATCAATCTTCGAACCAAAAACAGTTCAAAATTATTCTAATAGATCCCATGAAAATATGGTGATACAAGGTATCACAGATAAAAAAATCATCATTTCTGAATCATTAATGATACCCTTTTGTATAGGTAATCCTCATAAAGTATTCATTTACAAATTAGATATAGATTTCGATGGTCTCCTAGGATCTGATTTCTCAGAACACTATCATTGTATTGTCGATTTGAAAAATGAACAACTTATAACCGACTTTGAAACGATTCCCCTGATCAAAGTAACGGACTCTGAGAATCCCTCTGGAAATGTAGTTGAAACGTCCATTAACAACATACCGAATACAATTCCCATTGAACCCCGTATGGAACAGATTTTCAAACTCAAATGCAACCTTCTGAACACCGAAGCTATACTGTTAGCCCAAGTGAAAGAAAATGTAAGATTACCCAATGCATTAGTGAAAATCAATCATAAAGGAGAATTTCTCACCTCTGTGATTGATGCTTATGCAATGTCAAAAACTATCAATTTTTCCGATATAAAAATCAATTCAAAACTACTCTATCAATAATTTCAACGAAAATGAAAACTCTGACACACAGACAGACTGAAATATCGAAATTCAAAATCAACTTCGTTTGGAACATCTGAACGAAGAAGAAACTGAACTCATTACAAATATTTGCCTTGAATATTTGGATATATTTTATTTAGAAGGTGATCGATTGACGTTCACCAATGGATTAAAACATTCCAGTGATACTAAAGACGCAAAACCCGTGTTCACGAAATCGTATCGCTATCCTCAGATTCATAAAGAGAGGTGAAAAGACAGATGAGCAAAATGCTAGAAGATGGCATCATACGCCCTTCTATCTCCCCATGGTCGTCCCCTGTGTGGGTCGTCCCCAAAAAAATCAACGCTTCTGGTAAACAAAAATGGCGAGTCGTTGTTGATTACCGGAAGTTGAATGAACCTACCTTAGACGACAAATACCCACTACCGATGATAGCTGACCTCCTTGACCAACTTGGCAAATGACTTTGGATCTAGCCTCTGGTTTTCACCAGATAGAAATAGATACCAAAGACATTTCGAAAACTGCTTTCACAGTCGAGAATGGTTACTATGAATTTATTCGTATGTCATTCGGGATGAAGAACGCCCCATCAACCTTCCAGAGAGTAATGGATAATATCTTACTCGGAATCCAGAATGAGCGATGTTTAGTCTATATGGACGACATCATCATTTATTCCCCCACGATTCATGAACATTAATCTCGTTTGAACGAAGTCTTCAAAAGACTCAGACAAGCAAATCTGAAGATACAGCCGGACAAGTGTGAATTCCTCAGGAAAGAAGTAGCCTATCTTGGTCATCTCATTACCAAAGATGGAGTGAAACCAATCCGAGCAAAGTCGACTGTATAATAAATTTCCCTGAACCAAAAAATCAGAAAGAGATCAAATCCTTTCTTGGATTGGCTGGATATTATAGACGCTTATCCCAAATTTCGCTAAGATTTCAAAATCACTCACGAAATTACTCCAAAAAGACACCCCATTCATTTTTGGAAACGAATGCCAAAATTCCTTCCAAGAATTGAAACAAACACTCATTTCAACACCCATTCTCATACACCCTAATTTCGAAGAGACATTTCTGCTTACGACAGATGCGAGTGCATTTGGCATTGGTGCGGTGCTCTCCCAAGGCCCGATTGGTGAAGACTTACCAATCGCATATGCCTCAAGGACGCTCTGTTCTGCCGAATCTAAATATTCCACAATAGAACGGGAACTTTTAGCCATAGTATGGGCTGTCAAACATTTCAGGCCATACCTGTTCGGTAGAAAGTTCAAGCTAATCTTCGGCTGATCATCGGCCCCTCACGTGGCTATTTTCTATTGAGGACCCTGGTAGCAGACTTGCCAGATGGCGCCTCAAACGAAATCATTTATAACCAGGCAAGATAAACAAAAATGCCGATGCACTTTCCAGGATCAAGATTAATCCACCGAAAAGATGCTTCATTCTTAATTCGAAAATTTTTCCTCCCTGTACATTGATATTACCCGCAAACGAAGACTCTGATATACAAACACCTATTGCGTGGAGAATAACTTAGAACGCAAGCTTATACATTAGATAATATATATATATATATATATATATATATATATATATATATATATATATATATATAACGAAGCTTCATTTACACTGCTTCCGAACTTTATAATGATCCTCCGACTCCTTTTAGGGATAATTAATTTCAAAAGAAGACTCAAACTTTTTTTTTTTCTTTGGAATCTTAGTCACCCAACGTCTCACGAACCTTGCCATGTAAACCTAACCTGAGTCATGTATTTAATAGTTAGTATTATTATTTAGTAGTTATTTATATGCGTATATATATGTTTAATGTGAATATGTATGTGAATTTATGTGATATGTGTGTGGGTATATTTATTGCATTTATTGCATTGATGTATATTTATTGTTTGTTATATCTATGAAATAATAATCTCTGCCACCACTATTATATTCTGTTTGCATTTGTATATTTGATCGATTTGTTCTTGTTTTTTTTTTTTCAAATTGTTTGAAAAACAGCTCTCAGCTGACACTTCACCATTTCATATTACCTACATATGAATAAAGGCGATTTATTATTATTATTTTTATTATTATATATATATATATATATATATATATATATATATATATATATATATATTTTATTTATGAAAAACCAATAATTTATTTTAAATAAAAAAAATCCAAAATACTTATGAATAGATAAAAATATTCAAATACTATAATACAATCAATTTCATACACTGTCATAATGATTACAACCCATAATTATTCAAAAGACAACAAGAAAGGTCTAGATTTACAAAATCATCCTGAATAAAATGTGATGAACAAAATTATAAGCTTGAAACATACAGTATATGAAATTGTATGTAACTAAAAATAGCCAATGGGAGAACAACAAACTTCTTGATGACAATAGCCAATCAGGGAACAGGATGGTCAAATGTAAGATTTGAAATTGTGAGAAGATAAGAACGGAAAGGTGTCAGAGACAATTATGATTGAATATTGTAAATAGTCTGTAAGAAAGGAAATAACCCCAAACAGCGAAAATGTGAGAACATAGTGCGCGAATTCAAAAATTCAAATCAAAAGGAAGGAGGAAAAATGGTATCCAAGTAACGGAAAACAAAGCCACCAGGAGACCGAAAATAATTTTAAAATGAATGCCACGTTTTATTTAGGAGGAATGAAAATTCAATGATTTCAACATTATAAGCAGAAAATCAACATTACCTTATTTGTACACCATATACAAATATTCCAAAGCTGATTGCTGAATTTGTATGGTTCCTTCTTTTGGTATTGGAGTTCCTGAGAGCATTGGATTGAGAGAGAATCCAAATTCTGGGTGTATATTGAACAGGGACAGTTCCAGCGACAGGTATAAACTTTCCTAGTGCACGTCACGAACTGAACAATTTCACTAATAGCTCATATCTCATCAGAAGAACTTTATTTCACTTGATTTTGAACTATTAAAGAAATTTTCACTTTCAAGGTAAAAGTGAGGTTGTGTCTATTTATCCATAACCTGTTTCCCATGATTATCCATGAATATTTGTAGATTCACCTTAGAATAAGTTATCTATCGTAGGCCAGGTAAAATTAAGTTTTCCTGAATGAAGGAAATAATTGCTTTTGATACTATCTCGTTTCTTTTCCACAATTATCAGCAATCGTATTCACAAACATTGAAAAGATTGAGATTTGACACCAAGCAGTGGTAAGTGGCTCAATTGCCTGAACCGGCTATCTGAGACAAGAGGCGTACCAACTGAGTTTAGCTGTGGTAAGGAAAGTGATAACAATTGGCAGCAACGTGACGAGAGAACAGTGACGTTAGCTAGCAATTATTATTACATCACAAAACATATTATACAGGGCGAAAATACTCATCTATATCATAACAATTTGGCTCACAACGAAGAGCGGAATTATTAGCAATCTTCATTTATAACAACAATTTTATTAACAATTTATCAATAATTCAATTTGGCGCCGCAAGTAGTGGCAAGTAAGGCAATATATCATTTCAAGGCAAAGTAAGGGCAATATATCATTTCAAGGCAGAGTAAGGGCAAGTAAGGGAAATATATTATTTCTTAATATTTATCGCAACACTGTGCGAACATTAGCAATTGGTATTTCAACGTGTAAGGCTGAATATTGATGAATAAAAAATGGATTTGAGAGATGGTAAGAAAGTTGGTTTGGAAGAAGGTGCAGGAGGTAGAGAGAGAGGCGATCAGGAACAAGGAGAGAGTAGTAATGTGAGAGGGAGTGAAATAAAAAGTGAAAGAACAGAATGGGAGAGTTTGTTTAATAAAATGATGGAAAAAAATGAATGAAAATACAGCAAGTATGAATGAAAATACAGCAAGAATGGAAGAGAAAATGGATAATAATTCAGCAAGTTTGAAAAATGAAATAAAAGATTTGAAAGAAAATTCAGTAAGAATGAATGAAAATATAGGAAGTATAAAAGATGAAATAAAAGAAATGAAAGAAAATTCAGGAAGAATGAAAAATGAAATAAAAAAAAAGTATGAAAGAGGAGTTAAAAGAAAATTCAGCAAGAATGGAAGAGAAAAAGAAAGAATGAAGGAAAAAGGGAAAATGGAGGAAAGAATGGAAGAAAAAATGGGCAATATGAAGAATGAAATAAAAGATAGTTGTCAAATGAAATAAAAGAGTTGAAAGAAAACACAGCGAGTATGGAAGAAAGATTAAGAGAAAATGTGAAATAAAATATAAAAGATATAAAAGAAAATATGGAAAGGATGAAAAATAAATACAAACTAAATCTCAACAAAGTAAAAAGGAATTGTTGGAAATTCACAAACAATTAGAAACTAAAATAGGGCAACAAAATGAGGAATTTTATGTGGCAATAAACAAGAAGTATCCACTATAAATAATCATGTAGAAAGGCAGGAAGAAAAAATAAAAGACATGAAATTAAATATCAATAGTAAACAAGAAACAGTTGAAAATGAAATAAATACTCTTGAGAAAAAAGTAGAAAAACAACATAAAGATACTTATTTGAAAATAATAAATATAGAGAGTGAAATAACAAAAAATGTGGAAAAGATAAAATCATTAGAATTTAGAAGAACAGACAATAATCTAGAGAGTAGAATCATCAGTAATTGTTATGGAATACAAATAAATAATAAATTTGAGGGAGTAGTCATACAAAAAACAGATCATAGGAACAGTTTATTAGAAAAGAATGATAAACAAATAGAAAATGTGAAAATGAATCCTGATGACGATAATAACAAACTTATGAATAATAAGAACGTGATTAATGAAAATTTTGAGATGAAAAAGGGGAAAATAAATAATAAAGTAACAAAAATGAAAATATATGACAGGAACATGGCAAAAATGAATTTTGAGTTACAAAAAGGTGACAAAAATGATGAAATAATAAAAATAAAAATAAATGACATGTACGTGGCTAACAAAAATCTTGAGTTAAAAATAGGGAACATAAATAAAAAAAAATAATGATAAAGATGCATGATACAAAAATTGCTAACAAACATTTTGAATTGGAAATGAAGAACATAAATAAAAAAATAAGAGTAATGAAAATAAATGACATTTACAGGGCGAATAGAATTTTTGAAATAAAAGAAAGTAATACAAATAATGAAATAATAATAATAATAATAGATAGTAAAATGTCAAAAATAAAAATAGGAAAGAATGGGAATAAATTTTACTTTCAAAAACAAGAAAAAGTTGAAATTATGAAAATGAAAATAGTTGAAAATATCAACATAAAATTTCAATTGGAAATTTGTGAAATAAAATGTAGGCTTGCAGTTATAAAAACAAGCAAGATTCCATAGAAGGAGAACAAATAATAAATAGAAAAATTATGTAATAATAAATTATAGGGTAACAATTTTAATAGGCAAGTTAGGGAAAAAAAAGGAAAAAATTAAAAAAAAAAGAAACATTTGAATAAAAGGAAATAAAATGAAAAACAAATGCAAAGAAAAAATATATCAATGAGAGAGAATATTGGAGGAAACAAAACAACGCATAAATATTTCAAGAAAGAAAACAATAATATTGAATAACAATAAAAATACTGGAAAAACAATAAAGTTTTAATTGGAAAAATGAAAATGTTTACAAATATAAAACAATATAGATTATGAAGAAGGAAAAATATAGAAATGGATAATAAATAAGGTGAATTTTGAAGAAAAATTAAAAGAAATGAAGATAAAAATATTTTGTGTATAAATTGAATGTATGTGAGAAATGAAAGTGGAAATGATAATAATAATAATACTAAAGGAGTATATTATAAGAAATATGATGATGATGATGATGATAAAGGTATAATGATGAATACAATGAAGGTATATTAATAAATAAAATGAAGGTATATTAATGAATTATAAATGAATATAATATGTTAATTATGTGTGAATAATGAAAAAGCGAAAGAGTATGTACACAAAATAAAAGTAAATGAAATGAGAGATTCAAATTAATAAAATATCCAATTCAATATGAATATAAAGAACAACTGAAGGAAGAGATAGGAAAAATAATAAAACAGCATAATTGAAAGAGTACCAGTAATTGTAAAATCGATAATCGAAAATAATATCAGTATAAAATATAAAATGAAAGTAAGATAATAATAATATATATAAAATGTCATATATGATAATATCTTGAAAAGTTTTCTCTCTTGATCCGAAGAGATGTCTGAAGTCAAGTTTTTCTGGAACGAAAGAACGTAGTACTAGTAGTTGTAAATAATAGTTATCGTTGAAGAACTTGTTTTTCTTGAAATGGGGAATCCAGCAAAGTAGTTTTCTGAAATTAGAAAAATAGCATTAGTTAATGTAGATTCAATAACTGTAAATGGAGAAATTGAAATTCAAAATTTTCTAACTGGTAGAAAATTATTGAATATAAATTTAGGAATGTTGTTATGTTATGAAAAACCAGTTATATATATTAAAAGAAAAAAAAAGAAAAGAATAATTACTTAATAGCTATTAGTTTCAAGGGATTGTTTTCACATATTCTGAAATTCTATTTCCTTTATTAAGCCTCTGTATAATATGAATAGATAAAAATATTCAAATACTATAATACAATCAATTTCATACACTGTCATAATGATTACAACCCATAATTATTCAAAAGACAACAAGAAAGGTCTAGATTTACAAAATCATCCTGAATAAAATGTGATAAAAAAATTATAAGCTTGAAACATACAGTATATGAAATTGTATGTAACTAAAAATAGCCAATGGGAGAACAACAAACTTCTTGATGACAATAGCCAATCAGGGAACAGGATGGTCAAATGTAAGATTTGAAATTGTGAGAAGATAAGAACGGAAAAGTGTCAGAGACAATTATGATTGAATATTGTAAATAGTCTGTAAGAAAGGAAAAATAGATTCATTTATAAGTTTTGACAAATAACCCCAAACAGTGGAAATGTGAGAACATAGTGCGCGAATTCAAAAATTCAAATCAAAAGGAAGGAGGAAAAATGGTATCCAAGTAACGGAAAACAAAGCCACCAGGAGACCGAAAGTATTTTGAAAACGAATGCCACGTTTTATTTGGGAGATAGAAAAATTCAATAATTTCAACATTATAAGCAGAAAATCAACATTACCTTATTTGTACACCATATACAAATATTCCAAAGCTGATTGCTGAATTTGGATGGTTCCTTCTTTTGGTATTGGAGTTCCTGAGAGCATTGGATTGAGAGAGAATCCAAATTCTGGGTGTATATTGAACAGCGACAGTTCCAGCGACAGGTATAAACTTTCCTAGTGCACGTCACGAACTGAACAATTTCACTAATAGCTCATATCCCATCAGAAGAACTTTATTTCACTTGATTTTGAACTATTGAAGAAATTTTCACTTTCAAGGTAAAAGTGAGGTTGTGTCTATTTATCCATAACCTGTTTCTCATGATTATCCATGAATATTTGTAGTTCACCCTTTAAAAAATTATCTATCGTAGGCCCGGTAAAATTGAGTTTTCCCCGAATAAAGGGAAAAAATTGCTTTTTACTATCTCGTTTCTTTTCCCCAATTTTCACAATGTATTTATAATCATTTAAAAAAATTGAATTTGACATCAAGGTGGTTAGTGGGTCAATTGCCCGAACGGCTATCGAGACAGGAGGCGTACCAACTATTCAGCTGTGGGAAGGGAAAAATAACAATTGCGCAACGTGACGAGAGAACATGACGTTTAAAATTTTTATTACATCAAAAAAATTTACAGGGCGAAAATCTTATCTTTTTCATAACAATTTGGCTCACAACGGGCAAATTATTAGCAATCTTTATTTTTTTAACAACAATTTTTATTTACAATTTATCAATTATATATAATATATATAAAAAATATATATATATATATATATATATATATATATATATATATTTTTAAAATTTAAAAAAGAGGGCCATTTTGGGGGAAATCTGCGGAAATTTGGGGGACCATGTCAAGTAGGTCCGATCGTCCTCAAAAAGTTTCTACTCTTTAAAACATTGCATCCTAATTCTTTCCGTCAATTAATTCACCAGCGTTTGACGTGAGTCACTAAAAGGGAGTTCATCATTTATTTTCAAATTTCTTGAATAATTGAGATTCCCGGAAATATGGACCTCATTTGGTATCAGTGGTTGAAACCGTATACTTTAGTTTGGGGGCTTCGCCATGTTAAGGCGTGCTGGGAGTATATTTTCTATACGGGATATTTCCTCTGTACGCATTGATATGGGGGGTAAAAAGTGAGGACCGAAGAAGTGGGAACATAGCGGATATAACTTGCAGACTTTGGGAATCATATTAGAGTAAGTAAAAAACTTAAAATTATGCATTTTTTTTGGAATTTGGAGCACTCCATGGATTTTTCACCTTCTATTTCTTGAAATTATAAATTTATATTCGTGGCTGATTGTTTTTAATTCTTTAAATAATGAAAAAACAATGTTGTTGACCGAAACAATAATATCAAGTAATTTGTCCAAAA